>JASANE010029218.1:0-30923 GCA_030248225.1 Trileptium ribeirensis | reverse complement strand
ACCGACAAAACAATTATTTTTTCTCGGTCTTCTATAAGGAAAAACTTCGCTCGCTAGTAGGTAATTCAATAGGGTCATATAAATCGAACATTCTTGATCAGAGAAACCTTAATGAATCATTAACGTTACGTTAATTAAAGTAGATTTCAAACGAGGTTGTAATCTATAATTATGGCTTTGCAGTCTTTAGTCAACAAGTTTTGGTAGAAAAGAACGCATTTTTTCTTCGACCAATTGTTACTATACTGCACGTGTCAAATTAACTACAGTTCCGAGTGCAGCATCCAGTAATCAGCTTTAATTATTCAAACTGAACAAGACAGGAACATAGCGCCAGTGTAATGGTTGCGACTTTCTTCGCTACTGCACGAGAATACAGTTTAGGTGTGTATACCATGCTTGCTAATTTGTCAAAATACCCAACTGCACCGTGCCAGAAATACGGGTTCACAATTTTGCCATCGGTAGCCACACTTTAGTGAGCTCGAAATGGTGCTCTGTGACGTAATATACGTATACGCGTACATTCCCCCATTTCGCTCGTTTGTAGAGTTCCTTAAAATGATATGCTGAACCGGATAGCTGTATTCGTGGTCTAAAAGTCTGACTATATAATACTATACGTTTCAAGTGAACATGATTGGCAAATTGCTACTTAATTCGTAAAAATATTGACTGCGATTACCACCTTACGAGTTACGACGTCTTATATCGTGACCGCATATATTAGAAAAAATCTCGATTTCTGCGCTTTATCGCTTTTATGATCGCGAAAAGGATCGACGAAAGAACGCTCCTACGCACTTGGACTGGATTCACACATTAATGCAAGTGGCATACCGTAACGACGCAACTTTTTGATAAGATAACCTAAACGACTACAAATAGAAATAAAACGCAATAAGCAACGCTGCGAATAATAAATCCGGGTCATGTTGACCCGAGACTAAACTATTAATATAAACCCGCTAGCCGTCCTTATTTGTAAAATCCGTTGTGGAATCCACATCTGTTGTGTTAAATAGTGTTGTTGCATTTTGGGCCTTAATACAAAAATAAGAAATTAGATTTGCTTCGTTGCTAACACAGAATAACTAGCGATCTGCAGGTCAGCCAACGACGTTTAAGAATTGGGATTCAGCTCTGTTTGTTAATAAGTTTACAGGAGGTATGACGACATAAACAAGACAATCCTATTTATAATTTATGAGATATTGTTCGCTAACACTCGTTTTAATTAAAATCCAATAAAATGTCGCTCAAGAATAATTCTGATGTTTGCGAGCTAAAAATAAGTTATTGTCGATTGTCCAGAACCAGTGGTTCCCGCGAAATTGAGCCAATTATAGCCCGTTAATTATTATTTTAAAATCAGCAACACATACTTAAACCTGTCAGAATTTCAATAGCGTCATGAGGTAAAAAGCATCCATCGACCGGTGTGACACTATCTTGTCCAGGAACCACAACACCATGCTTTCCGCGACTTCCAAACAACCAACTCGTTAATTTCGAGTAATCACTATTATCACATAGCTTACAACTCCCAATGTAATATAAAGTTTCCACCATTGCTTGTGCCGCAAGGTGACTGCGACATCGCTTTACGCTGCCTGGTCTTAGAGGCAGAGGCTGAATGGACGAACAGAAATCATTGATGGCCACCGAGTTACCTGCGTTATTTTCAACAGAGGCATTATCTAATTTCAATACCCAGTTCTTTCCATCGTAGTGCGTCATAGTTGCTTCGGTAAGTGCATCTGATACATCTAAGATGCTACATGTTTTTACGTCATTATTGCTGCTATAAAGCTGGCTACTGCATTCATTCGATTGCGACGTTACGCAATCACAATGCGTGTTATCGTTGCCAAATAACGACGCAGTCACAGTTATAGTAGACGCTGTTGGATCATTGAGACTATCGATGTCAACAGAACCCACAACAATTTCATCATTATATGCAGATATGCCATGAGTTGGTGAACATCTGTTCTCATCGCTTGGTTTTTCCATCTTCAATTTACTACTAACAGGATACGGCGTGGTATCGTGACACTCCGAGGCGCGGTCGTGTTCGAGAAGTCGGGTTTCTTGTTTTGTATTCAAATGTACTACTTCAAGCGGATATATTATAGCAAATAACTGGTTAACAAGTATATTTTGATACGCCAAGTATCTACGACACCGACTGACAACCCGATTTTTGATGGCCTCAACACAACTATTTGCGCACTGCTGTTTATCAGGCAATGGCTTCGTAATATATGTATCAAGACGTTCGCTACGCCTAGTATAGCTGGCTCGTTTTGCATTAATGTCGTCGTAATGCGCTCGTAGAGAACCTATTCGTGATGTCATAAGCTGTCTAAAACAAATAACATAATGTATTAATGCTTTAAATAAACTAAGACTTTGTACCAAAAGTAATGTGCTCAAAAACAGAATTTCTATTCATAATCGTAAAAACTAAAGTCAACTCAAATTAAATAACTACAACATTACAACAATTTTTGTTGCAGCAGCTGTTTAAGAAAAGCTGTCACCCAAGTTTAAAAAATACCGCAAAAATTCAAAGTTATCAAAATTTTGACTATGTGACTTTGAACGATGAGTTTATTAAGTTGTTTGTTTCTTTAAAAATGCTGCGTTGTATATTTCAAATCTATATTTGAAATGCCGATACACCTGCAGAAGCTGCGTAGTGAGAAAAATGTTAAAACGTTTTGCACCAAATATATAATTTTGCCGTTTCTTCAAGTTACTTGTACGAAGACGTTTAAAATTGGTGCACAAGTATTCGGGCTGCCAAATACCGAGAATGTAATCGCATTTGCATGACATACATGTAATACGACGGCAGCTAGGCAAATAACTGTCATGAAAAAGACGGAAAGGACCATATTTTCTCTTGAAACCTGAGATAATTCCGAAAACTCCTGTTTTTTGTTATTAGTGGAATAAATAAAAGTTCAAATGGTTTTCATATATGTGTTGAAAATAGCCATGACAATGCTCGTATTGTATTACTGGTATATTATTGCCTTCCAGTACTTCGAAGTAGGCTAATTTGAAACGCCTAAATAATCACACTGAGCATATGCAAGCAACATTAACGCCGTTTACCCTCGTCAAATAACCAAAATTATTGTAGGGAATGGTGGATGGAATACTAAAATTTTGCCGAGGAAAAACTACAGTAGTCCACGGAAATGACTATCTGTCTTAAACAAGCAAGCGTCGAAAAGAAATCGAACAGAATTAATTTAATCGCGAACATGTTTCGAACAAACTTCGAAGCGAATTTCGAAGCAAATTTCAAAACAGGAAGACAAAAATTTCGAACAATCTTTAAAAAAATTTGAAATTTTGCGAACGTCAAGCGAATAGCGCTCATTTTTGGTTTTTACTATAAATCAGAAAATATCCGAGTGTCCCTAAACTATATAACCACATTGTATTTCTGTGATTTAACAACGAAAGTGTCTAGATTAAGTCGCAGAAGCACATTAGCGGAAAAAGTTAAAATGAAATTATATTAGTTTTGAGGTAACGATGGGCAAAACAATTACATCAGATTAATAGAATAAACCTTTCTTAGAACCAATGGATACGATGAAACGTATACAGACGCTAAGTTATAACAACATGACGGTGATCACTACGTAAGTACAGCTATTTTTATGATAAAGCAACGTGAATAGGAAAAGACCGCGGTCATAACGCGTTCGAATCTTCGATAAATCGTAGCTGTCTGGACTATTAAGACCGGCCTTTCTAAAATCAAGGCAAATGCCCGGGTAAAATGTTTAGCTTTGAAACCAAAAAGACCAAATATATATTCTTGTTAGCTAGATTGTTGCCAGAATTTTGCAGTTGCCGCATTTGCTTTCTGTACAATGATGTACCAAGATTTTAGTGTATCAAAATGTGAAAATTTATCCGTAAAATCCTAATTTGTTTTGAAAGTTGTGTTTGAAAACACCGAATTTTTCCTATTTTGGGTTTTTATACAAAAATTTGATGTAATGCATGATTTTTAATTGTGCCGAAAACCATTATCGCATTTTCCTAAATACATTGCCAGAGTTGTCTCTATGGGACTATTGAAAAGCATTATAAAGTTAAAGTTCGTTTTCCATTGCGGTAATAATTGCAGAGTGTGTCATTCTATATCTATTAAAATTTTGACATTACTATAACTACAAGTCATTAAAACATTAGTTAGGCACTAGGCGATACTAGGCTATGTCGTTTTGCACTACAGTAACAAATACACTAATACGTTGGAGTACTAAAATCAAAATACTTACATTTGCGCTTGCATTTGTTGATGAAGGCGCCTAGCTTCAGCTATTTGATCCACGATTGAGTACTTTTCACACCTTCGACGAAGCAACGCGTCAATCGATTCAGCCAATTTTTTTCTCTTCCGCTGAAGTGCGCCATTGCGTTGAAATAAGTCTGCCATTGTTTCACGACCTAAACATTTTTCTGCAAAAAAAACAGTGCTATTACCACTGGATTGTTTACCATAGGTCCTGCGAACAATAAATACATAATTGTTATGCTGTTGCGTTAACCGGTTTATATGCCAGAAAAAAGTTTGTAGTATGTAACTGCAAAAGTTCACGGTTCATTGTAAAATGGCAGTCATGCAGCGAGATCACGTTACTTTTCACACGATGGTTGTACATTACATAATAGCAATTATTAACATAGCAATACCAGCCAAAAGTAAATTATCATTTTCAGGACAGACTGTTACATTATGATCGTCTGATAGAAAGGCCCGTCATATAACCTATTGCGCTGCTTAATAGAAATTTTTTGCTAGTAGAATACGTTGGAAAATTGATGACCCTGTCTGGTCGACTGAGACCCCTTTGATACCCCTAATGTGCGACAACATCGCCGATTTATAGTCTGATTCCGCGTTGTATACAGGCAGAAAATGACTGTTAATAGTTCTCAAAATACGTAAGAATAATTTAAACATTTCGCTTCGAGATAAAGCACGAATGACAACAAACTTAAAATGGTATGTAACGTTGACTTGACCAAAGCGAGAGAATTGGGCACTCCCATTTCCAAATATAGCCCAGTTCATTACCATACATACCAAACACCTGAAATTATTACTTACACCGGTTCTGAAACAAAAATACTCTAAGTTACACATACAAAACAGATGTGCTATAGTTGAGACGAACTAATAACGCTTCACTTATTTAGCAATAAACACTGTTCCTTACCAAAAATGCAATTCTTGACGGCGTTGCAGAGATAGTACTGCACTGTATTACAAAATTTACGCACGCACTAGGCGATAACTGTAACAATCTATGTTAGACAAGTTGTAGCAATGTGCAATACGCAGAAATGTGTATATTGTAGTGCCAAGTCCAACTTCCAAAGTTCCCGCTTAAGTATTCATATTTTTCTATGAATATCAGGTCATCAGGTTCCACATATACAACTAAAGCTCTCTGATGGGTCAAAAAACTGCCAAAAGCATTGACCTGGCGCTCTATTTTTAGCATAAAGAACACTTTCCTATACGCTTAATATGGACAAAACCTAGGCGGAGAATTTATCATACTTATAATCTACGTTTGTTCAGATAAACTATCAATTATATAATTATGAAACACAACTGATTACCATACACATCAAAATGTATGCGTGGTCCTCAACTGCGGAAAACCTTTAACAATTCCTGTTTGGTATGGTTTTTGCCTTTTACAAAAACGGCAACCTGAATACATTTGCCCCGGAATTCGAACTGAAATAATGCTAGTTGATTCCTCGTGTATTGATAGAAAATAACAAACGCAACACTTTTGCAAGCATTATTCTTACCGTATCTACGACAGCAACCAGCATGATTGAGAATACATTTCGAGCACCAGAAGTTCCGACGCTTCGACAAGCATGTGGGACATTTTATTTGCGGCGCATTAGAATCTGAGATTTGAAACATAAAACAGTTTATGCATATGCACTAGATGTCTCAGGTCTATATTGGTGTGGTGTCAGATGAAATGTTACCTCTGATGACTTCATATAATACGATATTCCTACTACAAATCGCCACAAATGTTTTTATCAATCCATCGATACCAGGGACGTGATGACAATAATTAACAGTCCCTACCAAATATGACTGGTGCTTCTTCGATCAAAAACTGTTCGCATACGTCTGACATGTGTTTGATAGTATTTGGAAGTTAAATGTAAATGATGAATGAAATAAATTAAAAAAATAACTGTTAATATAATAAAAATGCTAATGTTCGAAACTGTTCGAAATGCACTCGAGAAAAATTGTTGTTCAAAATTGTTCTGTGTTCCTTCGAAGTTGGTTGTTTCGAAATCCAACAGCTGAAATTTCTGGCATAAACTGTAACTATACAAAATGCAGCAAAAATTACTATCCAAACTAAAACATAACAGACATGATGCTTTTAAAGGTGCAGACTGTGCTCCGCCGGCATTAATTTATTTGCCACAACCCGCCCTAGCACAGCCAATTAGCCGTTATAAGATTACTTATTCTGCTAACTAAAGTTACATCATGAGGTATGTGTTTTGGATATATACTGTCTAAATGCGTATAGATCGAATCGCTGGCCTATTTAACGTTTCCAGGCGTGAGGGAATAGGTGATAAACCGTTCTCGATAAGCCTTAGCATCATCTTATATAAGATAGAATAAATCTAACCCTAATTCCATGTGCTATCCCGCCATTCCAACCTCCCATACTACGCCTGCCTTTCCAAAGAAGGGCCACCAGGCATTTTGACCTCGCTCCATGTGACCCAAGTTTAGCCACTGTAGGATAATCAACAGCAAATAACTCAGTCGCGACCTAACGACGGTTTCATCAGCCCGGTGCACTAGAGAAACCCGAGATGTATTCTCAATACTTTCGTTTGAAACCTTCTTTGATGCCTGATGAATTAGTACCAGCTTAAAGAAAGGACCCTCACGTTCATGCACTTAAGTACAGTAACGTACAAAAAGTGCGCAAAAGGCGGACGCAAGTGCGTCCGTTCGCGTGTGGATGAAATTGCAGCCGTCCGCGTTTGGACAAAAGTGCGTTCGATCGTAGCTGGACGAAATTGCGTCTGTCCGAGTCCAAACGAAAATTCGTTCGCCCGCGTACAGACGCAATTTCGTCCGTCCGTGCCTTCGTCTGTGTACGTGCACGTCTGCTCTCACTTTTTCCCGTGACTGTTTTATAGGGAAAATAACAAATTTTAGGATAATACCACGGAATTCGAAAGAAACTGAAGTGTGGACAATGTATTTATTTTGTTTGGCGACAACCGTATCGATTGCAATGTAAGGATCGACGTCAGCGACCGTACACATGGAAATTTCAGATCGTAGTACCTCCTGGTTTCCCTCGATCCTTGTTTGAAATGTAGCACACTTGGAACTATGGAGGACATCATATATTTGAGAAAGCATATGCGGAAATGACACGGAAATGCTTTTGCCCTACTAAGACGTGCCACATCCGGTAATTCATCGAAGAATATATCACATGTGCTCGAGTCCAAGGATCGAAGCGAATGAACCCATTGCTACATATCAAAGCATTGATCCATATGCTAGGAGTAAACCTCGTTTGTTCCTTACCTCCAACACGATCTGTTTCATCTGATTACCATACCAAATGACCAGAAGCATTTACCATACCTGATCAAACCGCTAGCACCATCACCATATTGTTTTCAGAGAGAGTTTTATTACGATATAGAGTCCCCGTGTAGTTCTAACGACCAAGGCCCATGCATTACCACCGACAACACCATCAAAAATTGCTCTAAATAGAACCGAGAAGGTGTACTCCTCACCTTATCATCACCAAGTGATTGGATTAGTGGAACGAGAAAACCAAACCCGGAAGGCAATGTTTGAGCCAACGAAACTTGTGTTTGATTGTTAGCACGAATTTTTGAACCCGTATTTCTTAGCTAAGCTAAAAGAGAAAAATCTTAACATAGAAAATAGGAGACAGAAAAAGAGAGTGTTTAGCAATGGTGACCTAGACCTGATAACCTCTCACTCAAAAAACAATCAACGATGGGTAAATATAGTAGCGTATACCATCCAGAGTTTGATCAACCTTGGTCTGCATAATTGAACTGGTGCAACCCACAGCCTAGATAAAGTCAAAAGCGTTTTAAGACATTTTCAAATCAGCGCGCATGGTAGACCAAATGCGATGAAATTCGCTCAGAGATTGTATCGGCCGACAGAAGATCACAATAGGCCCAAAAATGCTACGATTACGTTGTGATGTTTCTTACGATTACTTGCAGTGATATGTGCACTAGCTGAGTATTACTTACGCACAACCCTGATCAAAAATTTAACGACTATTTACTGCAGACAAAATATTGAACATATTATGAAAAAAATGTTTACCTCCACTACTGTATTTTGAATTAAAGACGTATGTTGGCGGCAGACCTTCATCTAATCCGGAAATAGTTGATAAAGAAGGTGCCGCTATCGAAACTTCAAAGATATCCGGCGGACATGCATCGTCGTGGTCGTAAAACGATTCGCTACTTCCAAAAAAACCTTCTGCCATACTAATAAATTAATTTGGTAGCATAACGTTAAAATGATTTCACACGATAAAAATACATTTCGATGATATATAAAGCCAAAATACAAAGATTTCAAAACGCCAAGCTTCCCACTTTCCGTGTAAAAAGCAGTCCAACAAACCATCGATGTGTTACTATCACACCTTTGGAAGCTGTCTAATTTCGACGATAGTATAAATTAGCAAACTAACGAAGCATTATTATTTAGAAATATCATTCAGAGTCTTCTTTAGCACGCGTTACATGGGTTTCTTATGATTCATGCGTTTCACGTTATTAAGAATTATGGCTTTGCCCCACACTTTGCAAAAAGCTTGGTTTGATCCAGCAATCTAAGCTTTAATCTAAACATTATTTACAGCTAGGGCATGATACTACAAATTAACTATTAAAGTAAAAATACATTTCGTCCCATATCGATCATTATCGTTTAAACGAGAATGAATCGCTTGCAATTAATTAAAAACAGTGAGATTACGTTAAAAGAAATATTTTTTGCGATTAAACGAGTTGCTCGTTTAATCTGACGAATTTCGTTTAAACGAAAATCGTGCAATTCCTATCATTCCATTTTGCACCACCACAATACACTTTGCAATACATTTCGCACATTAACGTGCCGCTGCTTAGAACTTATCTCGCTATACACAGATCCACATAATTTCGTTGGTTATGGAGATATGAACGTTTTCGTGAATTTCGGGGCTCTTGAGCCGATTTTAACAAAACATAATCGTTAGAATAACGAGTCACATGCAACTACATTGAACCTTTCTCGGTCCAGAACTGGCTACAAATAGTGGAAATGATCGCTTTCGTTTATTATAAACACACATATTAAGAAGGTATTAAAGTCCCCAAAGTGTAGCGAGAGTTCGGGTTTTGTTCTCCCGTTTCATGGCAGTCGCAGCCAGAGAAGGAAGGCCAGCTCCGACATAAAACTCTACGTTCAGGCCAAGCTGGTACCCATTTTACGGGTGAGTGCCCAGAAGCAGCAATTTGATCAGTCCTGTTCATCTGCATCCCATTTTTGCGACGGTAGATTCTAAATCCATTTTTGGCGCCAAAAGCACAAATATCGACTTCAAACTTTAGTGTGAGCCATAGTGAAACAACAGGGCTTGAAAAATTTGCGTTACAAAAAATCCGCAAACTGACATTCCCAAACTTTACCACACGAAACCTAAAACTTTTTCGCTAACACACAAAGGAATTAGTGGTGGTTGAGGCATTTTCTTAGAGAAGCTCAGAACATAGTCGTGATTCCGTATATATTGTTGGGAGCCATGCTCAGTTCTAGTTTTTATGATTTTTAACCAACCCATACTTTGCTATGCGTATTAGTTCGAACAATTTCAACTAGAACATCCGCAACTCTCCGAGTTTGAATTTGTTTACTGGTAAGTTTACGAAGAAGACATCATAAGGGAATTCAGCTTAATTCAGTCCACACAATTTGTACCCAACGTTTTTCGCATGGTCCTGAAATGAAATTTATCCATGCACAATACCGAATAGCTTCGTAAAAACAGGACAACTTCAGTCAAAAATTAAGCTAGGAATGGAAATTTGTACACGCAAGTAAATAGCGCAGATCTAAATCAGAAAAGAACACGGCAAGTAGTTCGCACTGTCAAAAATCTAATCGTCCCCAACAAGCTTTACCTGCAACGGCAGTACGGTAGACTAGGTTACTTTAAACTAACAGCTACTCAGGGTTACTGAGCCACCGCTAACATACCTATGTCAAAGGTGTCGATAGTGGGGGATTACCCCCTCCTCCTGAACACTCCTAACACCGTGATGCACCAAAGGCGCGAAAATGTTAGCACAAATGGGTGAAAACTGGCAAAGGCCAGGGTAAAATTGGCAAAAAAATAAGAAAACTCCGAAAACCTTAGCGACAATTGGGGGAACTATTAATATTTGTGATAAATTTTTTAAAAATCCATCTGCTCCACTAAGCCAACAGACCTTAGACATCTAGCTATACCTTTGTATCATAAAACTTGGATGTCGCTCAATTTTTTCAGTATTATATAATCAAATAAAATAACCTGGACTCAACAATCTTTTACTAGTGATATATATACATACCGAGCAATTTATGTCAAAACAGTACAAAACTGTACGAAATTACCATAGCTAAAGTATTATGCTGAACTTTACTTCTTTCTATCATCGAATTATATACGGTTAATAAATACGATGCAATAACGCCCTTAAGGTTGCTTCGTCACATGAACTGTAAAACCTGGTTTGAATAGTGTTTCATAACTTGCGAAATTGAACAGTAATGCTATCAACTACCTTTAGGTAGCTGTGCCTTACATTTGATAATTAGAAACACTGACGGTGATATACACAGCGCTCAACAAAGGCTGATCGCACATTGGTTCTAGTAACCTTGCAGGCGTTACGTTGTTAGAAAAAAGAACAGCTTGGGGTGGGGGCCGGCAGCGACTTAGGTTTGCCGTATTCAGTTTAAGCTGACGATAAGGCCACGCTTACTATATCGAGAACAGCATGTCCTGTAGTTTACTTACGCCAGTCAAGTTTACTTCAGGCTAGAATTTGATCATTTAGTGAAAAAGTCAAGCCAACAATGGTCAATCTTCTGTAGGCATCAAAACACCACGTCAGACAGACCTGTATCAGATATATAACAAATATATATATATTAAAAGACCATATCAGAAAAAGACCATATCGCGTTGTTTAGGTGGGTCCTACCACATGGAGCTGGGTTGAATCCGCCTACCACGAGAAAACACATGGTGGAAATCGCAATCGTATGGTTACAAAGTTTCACGTGTTAGTTGAAACGAAGCAAGCATTATATACCTACCTCAAATAGAGCTCAATGATGCAAAACTCGTTTAGTCCGTCTATGGACTATATATATATAGCTTTTCACTGGTTGAAGTAATTTTTATGCAAGTTTTTTATTCTACGCGTATACGGCTCTTTATATCTGCGCTGTTCCAATTGGTGTTTTGCAACGGCCGGCCGTTAAAATTTTCGGCGAGCCGTCTGCCAGCAGCTAGTAGACGGCTGACTGCCAAGAAGCTTCCCTTACTAGGATACGAATTTAATATTAGTATGTATATGCTTCGTCAATATTTCTTTAAAAATCGATTTGCACAATACTTAACCGTTAACGTATAGACCACGGCGGCCCCTGTTCTCTAACGACTTTCCCCACACTCAGCGACCGAAAATTAACGGCATTTGGCTGCACTAAGTTGTAACGTTTTCCTGCCGAAATTATAGCAAACCCAACAGATCTGAAACTATCTGACTTTTCAGATTGTAACTCTTGCAAGAACCATCGGATTGAAAAATGTCTACCATCATGCAAATTTGTTTTTGCTATAGTTTTGTTGTCCACTGTTTTGTAATGGCAGTCGTTTTCGAGCAACTCCTGTCGCTAAATTAATACAATTATTTACTATCAAACTGTTGAGATACGAATGATCAAACTATAAAGCAGTAGTAATGCTCCATTTTCAGGTACGATCGTGGCCAAAAATGTGTGCAAGCGAAAACGATAGAAAGTTCGTTTCACCGAAAATAATCAGAATTTTACAATTTTGAAATTCATCTAACTGGGCCAAAATCGAAAACTATCGATTATTTTGCATTTAATTCTGGGCGTGACTGTACATTATACTGTAAGTTGTATGAAATTTCATTTGAGCGATTTCTATACGGATCGTGACACAACAAATCAGTGCTGTCATAAATTACTGTTACTCACTCGCCTCGCATTGCTGCTTTATTGGAAATGTTTATAGTTATTACAAAGAAATAAACAGCTATTACCATACTCGCTTTGATTCGGCAACCTTATTGTAAAGTCATAATATTTACGTGCTTTGCTTCAAACATTATTCATTACACATTATACTAAACAGCAGAAATGAACGCTGCTCGCACGCTGCCTGCGTTGTATTTATAGTGATGGTCGATCGAGCGAGCGGTAATAATCATTTGAGCTCCATTTTGTCAATTTTACACCGAATACGAGAAACGATGTCAAAACCGAGTAAGCTAATATATATTTCGGAAACTAATTTTATATAACACTGAAGAAAACCAAAGCACACAAAAAATATATATAGACAGATGTGGTATAACAACTATGCCAAACACGCAAATATTAGACATTGTAATTTAATATACCTAAACACGCAGCGGCAATGTAAAAACGTGGATTAATACTTCAATCTTTGTAGTACAGGTTTTAAGAAATCGTGGAGCTGTTGCACAAGTCAACAAACTTGTTGTACTGTAAAGTCAACTGGGTAAAAAAAATTCCTTAAAATATGCATCGGCTTTAGCTAAGTTTGATCAGACGGTAACTAACTATCCATGCAGAATGTCCAACCTGAAAACCGAACAATATAATTAGCAACACAGTATTTTTAAGAGATCGCTATTGCGACTTAAGCCAATGTTACTTTTACTTGCTGAAATGAAATTCATGCTATGTTATCCGTGCTCGATATACTAAAAGCCTAAGCTAATGCCTTTATAAGGGCCATATATATACTAAGCCTAAGTCAACGACTCCGCCCCTAAACAAAGTTTCTAATGACAGTATTTAATTTTCTATCAAAATCATCATTGCAATAAATATTGTGCACTTGCGGTATAACCTTCGCTTTCTCTAAAAACGATTCACAATAATTGTACATCAGTTTCTCTGACGATCGCTGTTTATAGTTAAAGGTATTTCAGAATAAGGCGCGCAAAGCAGGAGCAATGATTCGCATTTCGGTTCTTGTAAATTAAACGTGCCTGAGACGAACTGTTAAGTACCTATAAATTTACAAGTGCGGGTAATTGTGCTCGTGATTTTTTACACAATGTTAACAGCACACACTATCTTTGAACAGTAAGTTTTGCGTAACATTTACACTGGCCTCTTCACAGAATGGCGTGGCCAGGATTTTGGAGCTTACAACTAGATCAAGCCCCCAGATAAATTTTAGCCAAGTCAACCACCTAGCTAATTTGAGGTTACCTCAAAAATGACCGTCCTGACACGAAACGGTTACAACGAAATACAATATTACTAATTATATTTCGAATATTCATGACAAATTCATAGGTAAAACGAGGTGTGGCCTGCAGAAATACACATTTTCTGTACGCAAAATAAAATGTATACAACAAAATACGTGATGTTACTGAATGAAACACGAAATAAAATGCAATCAAAGAACTCGGGCAAGGGTTTCCTAAAATGGGTTAAATCCTAAGGTATTCCACCAGCTTGAAGCAGGGGGTTCCCAGTTCAAGCCCCACGAAGTGAATATTTGTAATCTTGTGGACCAGTTACACACATATCACTGCACAGGCACGCAGTTTACGCATCATTATCAGTAATAACCAAAGTTACATATGCAAGCTTATTAGTTTTAAGCTTTCCACGTACGGTTTATGCGTCAACACTATTCTATGTGCTAAAATGACATGCATATATGTATGCATCACGAAATATTTACGCCACCAAGCTACACGGAATAATTAATAATGCGAACAATTTTGTGCTCAAAAAATAGTAGCACACTCAAATAGTGATAGTTACATCGGGAAAGAACAATTTCCAATCGGGCAGGCAGCTGACAGTGCTTTACTGTCAGAAAGTTTTGTCCCACTCTGCAAGCATAATTTTATAAATAAAGTGTGTTAGATGCCTATGTGCTGTAATAGCCAAACAGTGGTATTTGTGTTCCAAGTTTAGCATTTCGACAAAAATAACACGCCGCAAGGTAACATTTTGCATCCAAAACACAGCTTTGGATTGATCCTGTTCCATCGAAACATAAACAAACAGTCAACAAAAATTCTAAAATAGGAACATTACAAGAGCTCTTTTCTCAGCTAAAGCTGAAAAAATCAAATAAACCTATAAAATAATGGAGGTTGTACAGATATAAAAAAGTTAATATCGTATATACATAGCATAATTTAGCCCCTGTATGAACGAATGGTGACATATCAAAAATATGTTCACAACTCCGGACACAGCCTATGGTCAGCAGGGTCCGTTTGATTATAGAGTGCATGTACCTGAGACTGACGAATTGGTCTACTTTGATTCTGAAGTCATGCTACATACTGGGGTAACTACTGTACTGAATACCTACCGTGTCGACTACAATATTATTTGGAATGAAGAATAGATCCAAATCAATATTACAATATAAACTGGGCTCTCCAAATTGGAGGGCTGGGGGCCCCTGGCATTTTTCGGTTCCCCTGGTTCACAACTGGTACCACCGGTTCATGCCCCATGGCAAAATTTTGAGCTTCCCCGGTTCACCGCCTCCTGGATAATTTTTTTGTTTCCAATCGATCCAAAATACATAAAATTTAATCAAAATTTATACTACAATACCTTCCTGAAGCCAAAAATTTCCAAGATTTTGTCAAAATAGCTTTGTCTCTCTATCAAAAGCGATTTGACAGTGTTTCTGACACGATTTTAACCGTTTTTCTCTCGACAAAATGCTCCCTGGCAAAATCAAGCGCACCCCGGTTCGGAACCAACCACCCCTGTCAAAAATTTCAGCGAATGGAGAACCCAGATAAATACTTTTTGACATTGCTATTCTTGTTCAGTTTTTAAACTTTTTTGTTCTATCATGCATCAGAGCGCAGAACAAACACGTCCACCATTGCAATTATTTTGTATTTGGTAAATGCATGTTACGTTAGTTATGCCATCACCGAGCCGGCGAGGCAGAAATTCTCCGCACCTAGATTGAACAACTAAATCAGCATATCTGAAGACGCGGGATTATTATATATCAGTAACATAAATATGAAAATTTCGGTCGTATTTACTGCGTCAAATTTGACCTTGTTCCGAGAGCTTGTATGCCGCCGCAGCTTATCAAGCGCGGGGCTCGGTTTCGAATATCTCATAAGATTTTCGACGGCAATGGACCACCTAATTACGAACGTACAAATCGCTGTTACTATCCTGTTTCGTGCCACCGGCTCCCTAGTAGGACCTCAAAATTTGATAATATATTGACCGACTCCAGTGCACGGCTTAAAGCTAGTATGATACTTAAATGAGGTTGTACAAGAAATAATGCACGTCACTGACTACAATAAGTATACAAAAGCTTAGCAACGGTAAAATACTTGACAACTCCTAGAGCTACAATTCCGTTAGAAATGTATAAAAATGATTTTGGTACACAAAAAATAAGATCAGATAATTAACCCCTCACATTGCACTCGGAAATGATTTGAGCTAATATAAGTTCAACTTAAATGTGACATTATACGAAAGCAATCATTCAATATTATCTCAATTAACTTTCGTGAGTATTATTTTAATACATTATTCTAAATATGCAAGATATTTTGGCACGCATTATTCAGTATGTGTATACCGTAATATATTTGGCATATAAACTGTCCTGATCAAGCGACACAATTAAATAGCTAATTTCTTCTGAAAACCCTACAAAAAATTTCAGTAGTGGTAAACTGGTTGCAATGCATAACGGTGCATTGCATGGTAGAACAGAAAAAACTAAACCATAAAATACTAATAAACTATGCTTATCACCAAATTTAGTAACGCAGTATACTGGAACGGTAGCTACACGATATATCAATTAAAAAGCAACTTATACTTCACAAAATAGATATATCGCCGCCTAATTGTGGCAAAAGCGTATATGATACATTATGTCAACAATACTGTAGACACAATTTTTCGTTGAGGAGAATGAGTGAAACTCAAAATATTCCTGGCTACATGTCACCGAACTTGTTTGCCTTTCGGATGACCGGAACCTAAGACAAAAATCTGTTGTTTGGTGACAACCACTAACATTACCAATGTTCAACAGAGCATACCCGATATCACTGTTGCAAACCTGAGGGTAAAAGCATTTTAGATTATCTTCCTTTTGCCTACCTAGCTTTTCAAATAGTTATAAACAGTCTCTCAGATTTTAGCTTGTATTATCTTTATTATCCAGCTGTATCTCTACTACCTAAACGTTATCTCTACTATGATCTCATATACTGCCATTTTAAATTCAACCCAAAGTACCACTAAGCAGAATTGTCATCAGAACTTTAACGATTATTATATTTTATTTTTCCGCCATATTCAAAATTGTTAGATCTTTGTATGCCGAAACGAATTAAAGCGAATACACTTTTCATTAAAAATGTAATCTACATGAACCCATCGTTAAATAAAAACTACCACATTGCTCCGGCCACGAAGCGATCCTATCTTGATTTTGCACTATAATAATATTGACGAGTAACACAAATAAGCCATCAGCAATAAAAAATTAGTAATATTAAATTAAAATAAACTATTGACAATTTCACGGCTAGCAGTCCAGAAAATTAGCAGCCATCAACAACTCCAGTGCAATTTCCGGCGATATCGGAAATTCAGGTATTTCTGTCGAACTGTTTGTGTATCGGAGCTTGTACGTGAAGTACATGCAAACCTTTTGCAGCACATGACTCCTGAATTAAATGTCTAGTACAATAATCGTGGGTGAAAACTGTAAAATATATTTTTTATTTTATACGAAATTTTCTTAATTATAATTGCTTTATATTTTACATATATTTATAACGGAAAAAGTAAATATCGAGGTAACATTACACTTATGATAGAAGGATACGGCAATTGGAAAGAGATCAAAACTAGGTGTACCCCATTGGATTTTTGTAACACCATGACGAAAACTTTAAGGTTTGCCAACTTTAGGTACGCACCCCTTTTAGCCCCTTCATTCGCAAATAACCCATCGTACAATACGAAAACGATAACTGAGCTACTTTATTGTACAAATGCATGTTGTGCGCTCGGTCTGAGAGGCTCCTTAAAGAAACCGGATTACAGCGGTTCTCAAAAACCTTTAGTAGCTAATATATGACGCGCAGAGTCTAACGAATCAAAATCATTCACCGACGCGGCAAAAGTTTGTTCAACATCACATCAAATAGCCATGACTAATTCATGCAGTGAAAGAGAGGCTCGTGTAGAGAAACCTCTGAGTAACGCATGACTAACTTCTCTCTAAATGCAACCTAGCTGCTCCAAGTTGATAGGGGACATCAGGTGGTTTAGGTTATACCGTATATGTTCAACAAGTAGGGACAGGCTGAGTCTAGGTTAAAAACCATCCCGGCTAAAGATAAACGCACTAATGACTATCCTCCTACAGTTCTGGATAACTATAGTTGGGGGTAGCAGAGGAGAGCAAACCACACCTTTAAATTATAGCTGTATATACAGGACATACTGCCATCTCCTGTATAGCTTCTTCTAAACACCCTTAGGGTGGGGAAACTCCGCTCTTCCTTCCTCAACGCTTATTATTTACTTATATATTAACTCTCATAAACTTATACAGCTTTGTCTTACTGGCCTGTCCACAGCCCTCCGAAAAGTAGGGGGAGAACTTCGGGGGGCCCCATGTTCATTCTCGGGAAAAAAATGAAGGTGGGAGTAAATTTTGCTTAAAAATACTAAATATTTCCATATTTTCATGCATTTTTACTACGGTGAATGTATTTCAAGCTAAAAACGATATTTTAGCATTATAAATAGTGGTAATTAATGTTTAAAAAACAATTTGCAAACAAAAAACATATATTTTAGACATAAAATTTTTTTGGAATTAGTTGAACATGGGGGTTTCGGCACGAGTGGGGACGAACGGACATAGGGGAAAATCTCACGAACATGGGGGAATTTGAAAACTGAGGGGTCCCCCTTCCCCCCCTCCCCCTACTGTGGACAGGCCAGTCTTATATATTTACTTATAAACCATATGTACAGTACTCGCCAGAAATGAGTCCTGTTCGTTCGAGGCTCGTTCGATAACTTCAAATTTTGTTCAAGACGTGTTCGAAATTTTGTTCAAAGTTGTTCGGAAAAGTTTTCGAGGTTTGTTCGTGAATAAATAAATTTTGTTCGAGACATCTTCGAAAGCAGTTCAAAGTTGTTCCGAAAAGTGTTCGAGGTTTGTTCGTGAATAAATAAATTTTGTTCGATGTTCGTTCGTTGGAAACGTGACACTCATTTCTGGCAAGTACTGTATTTACATGCATTATAATGATGCCAGCCTTGATATAACGATATACATGTGAATGTATGTATATATATGCCTGTATCGTAGCTGCTTTTCAAAGTACTGTATATTGATAATGATAACAACATTACCGCTGTAACCGCGCCGATTCGGGCTTAGGGGCAACATAGCAGGGGCGTTCACAGGGCAACAACAACAACTTCAACCATCACAACAACAGCATTAGGACAAGGAACTACATCAACAACACAAGCGGCAACAACAACATACACACACATAAAAAGCATTGACAATAACATCCCAGGAAAGCGGGCAACAGGATCCCAAGCATAGGGGAGAAAGGCTTTCCGTATCTTCCCCAGGGCGCCGATGCTCCGTCTACCTGTCGGCCAACAGAAGGTACGCATAAGCGTCCATGAAAGTCGACAGGTATAACCCAAGTGCAACAGAAGAAGGCCAAACACTAACTTCCATGGCCGTTGCTGCAGGGGCGAAGCAGTTAGTGTTAGCTGACATCGCTAGCAGATCTACACCTATTGCAGAGGAGGTTAGAAAACTATAAGGAAGGCTTTAATAGGTGTTGTTAAAGCTCGAATGATATTGAGAAGTTACACTTCGAGAACAATGGTTACCATGAAGGATTCTACAAGGTAGTGTGTGGTGACGACTTCATCTTCGACGAGCTTCGCTGTCATGCTGTTCAAATTGACACTGAAAGTGTCCGAGATGATGAAGCGTTGACAACGCAGAAAGTAACCATGACATAGCTACGGTCCGCTGCTGGGTTCCTCACGATGAGGATGATTCTTTCAACATGGATGAGTTTAAAACTCACCTTCAACCTAGGAAGTTTGGATCATGGAGGGACAGGTTTAATTCTGGCGGCTGAAAGCCAAGGAGCGATGCTTGGCTTCTGTCAGTAAGTCGTCCCTAGAGGAGCTGAAAAAAAATTAAATTTCAGGCCATACTATATGCGTTCTCGCATTCCCTCCTGAGACGATAGTAGCCCATAGCTTCCCTGAAAAATTATATCAAACCACATGTATTAAGAATTATGATAATGTTTAATGCGATTCAAACGAACTTCCCATAATGTACTCAATTGTGGGCATGGAGATGTTACTACACATTGCCCCACTGGGTGTAACGAGTAAGGAGTTGGCTTTGCGTCACTTTACTTGAATAGATAATTTAGCACTTTGGAATTGGTATAGGAGTGAGTATAGGAGTTAATTATCACAAATAATATTGTCTACTCAGTATGATAAAAAGTACAATGAAATGCTGAAAGAAATTACTGAAAAAACCAACTGGCTAACAGTATTTCACAATAGGGAGCTATGGCTAAGTGGTACGACTACAGCGAAAAAGATGAGGATCTTCTTTGATTTACCGACAAGTCGAAGATGAACCTATTGGGGAAACTCTAGTTCTGATGCAGGATAACTATTGGATAACAGAAGATCTAGTTTTTCCATTAGGCGGTTTTTGTACTGTCTGTCAGGCTGAGTTATTTGCCAGATAGACATCTAGGTCAAGTTTTTGCTGAACGACAGAACTTCAGACAGGACTATCTAGATATTTCTCGATGGCATCGCAAAGCTCCATAACGGGGAAGCAATAATACAGTAAAAGTAACTTAGATACCTGGCCACTCGGATATTGAGGTAACGAAATTGCTGATCAATTAGCTAGAAGGGGCGCTCAAGGACTCCTAATGTGTCACAAGATAGCTGCTGGAATAGCAGATAGGGAAATAATAATTACCCAGATGCGACGATGGAATTGTTATAAATTTAACGACACGTGGTACGGCAGGTCGGATTGTAGACATACCATCGTTTTCCTACGTAAACTAAACAAAAATTGGAGCCGCTACATAATTAAGCTCAATAAGTCAAGGCTTAGGAAACAGTTCGAGCGATAACAGGACACTATGGTCTTAACTATCGCATGCATAAATTAAGACTGGCAGTCCCTACCTCATGTACAGCATGTGGTCAGTGCGATAAGGCAGAATATTTAGCATGCAGATGTAAAGCTCTAAGATCAACGAGAATCAAAATCGTTGCATCACCTAATGTTAAGGCACTTGATAACAGCAATAATAATAAGACGCAAGATAATGCGGTTTATAATCGAATCAAATAAGCTCATTTAGTTCGATATAAACTAATAAGTGGGGTTGTGTATCGGACAGCTTTATTTTTGCCCAACACAGGTTTTGTAATATCTTTCTACTTATCTAATAAATAAGTAAACTTAACGTGACCCCAACAACCATCCTATTTTGTAATAACCGATAAGGAATCACAAACCCTTGTTGAAATTTCAATTGACCTAAAAGCATTCCGGAACAATTTTAAGCTTAAATACAAAATAGGGTGGTTGGCGGGGTCGCTTTAGGTTTACTTGCGCATAACCCACAACTGCTGCATATATATAACCCGTTACAAATTACAACAGAGATTAACTTAGAGCGGGGGTTTGGGTCGCGGCAGCTCCTTACTTAGCCTAAGGCTTAGTATTATAAAACTCATATAAAACGAGAAAGTTAGACTAAGGCTTAACTTTAGTATACCGGTAACGGTATAACTGCTTTTAACTTATTTGGCTGAGTGGCAAAAGTAGTCTCTACCTAATGCCTTTAAAGAGCTGGTGTTAAAGTATTTAATTCTAAATGTTTGCTAATTTTTGGAGCAATATTCAGGCCACACGAGGGTTTCTGAATTATACAATGTCCAAAATCAATCGTTAAATATGTACAAGTATCTGAAAATCTGTGCACACAAACCTTTGCTTCAGATGAAAATTAAAATTCGTCAAGAATATGCGTCTGTCCTTTTTCAAAGCATGTATGATTAAGCTCAACGTAGTGGTATGTATTTCTTCAGTGAAGTACAGATGCTTCGATAGGTTAACAAAAACGAAACTAATGGAAAGCAGTATATAACGGCTTGTTCACATTGCGTAAGATCCGATCCGTTCATATTTGCACATGTACCGTAAATAGGTCGTTCATATTGCATCTGACGCGACCCAATGAGCATGCGCAATTTTTTGGATTCGACTCGGATATTATGGCGTGAAAAGTAAATACATATGCATACGTATACCGTAGGCACTGAATTCGGTCGGTTCTGATTCGATGTAGTGTGACCGCAAATCGGATAAGACGCAAAGTGAACACGGCCTTATTGGTTATGAAGGTAATAATGAAAGAACTCACGGTATTTCTCTAAAATGCACCTTGTTTGTCTCGTTCTCTGCAAACTGTCCTAAAATACAAATCAAGCAAACATTTCAAAATGCACATGTTTACGATACCGATAACCGCATAGCAGCCGAAAAGGATGCCATTACATTACAGTTCAGGTAACGTTCAAATGTAAATTAAAGACAAGTAAGGAAACTTTCACAAGTTTACAGTATACAACCTGCTAATTGTTTCGACTATTTTTGTTTGAACCAATAAAGCTTCAGTTTAGCGCAACGCTTTCAGTGGTGTCGCTCAAGAGGATAATATATACTACACCGATCCTTGCAAAATGTACCACTGTCCCTGCACCGACAAAGCGACAATCATGTAATAGTTGATGGCCAATGAAGACAACATGATTTCCAATCATCCATGGCAGTCAGTATTTTCGCAAAGGAAAATGGCGGGTTTATCCCTTAAACCGCCACGCCGACCAGATAAACGTGCCCCGAAGCTTAGACGTTGCGCTAACCTTCCCCAAGGCTTTTATACATCAATTTTTGAAACAATTGTTTTTAAACTCACATTTTTCTGCAATTCGAAACGGCTATACACATTAAAGCTTGCCGAAGTTCCCCACATTTTGGAGGGCTGTAGACAGGCCAGATAGATATTTTATGAGTATACAACACACCATTAATTTTGCAACACGCAAGAATTTTTATAACCAAAATCATTCGGGGACGAACAGGTGTGTTTTCAAATTATCTCACAAGTTACGAAAACAGGAATTGGAAAAAGGAACCCCCTTTCCAGTCATAACAATGTTCTTTATTACATCAGTCATAAAATATTGCAAACAAGCAGAAAATCGAACCCCTGTGAAAAGCATATTTTCACTGTAATCTAAGTACTTTGTTATTTATTTAACTCACTAAAACATCGAAAACAAGGAAAAACCTAAACTCCTTACGGGAAACCTGGGTTTTCATTCAACCGCTAAAACAGCAGAAACAATTATTTGTAGAACCTCTTAGTATCTGTTGCAAAATCAAAAGCATTTCACTAATTGTAAATAAAATTTTATTTATAGATGCCGATAAGACATAATTATTATTAAAAATGGTTCGCCAACACAAAATTGAAAATTTTAAAACTAGAGCCTAGCAACGAAAACAATGTACTATATTGATCCTTCGGTTCTGTGTACTTAACAACATTTGTTAAAAATGTGGATTGCTATTATATTATTAGTATTGCAATTGGAATGCTATTGGCCAACAGATAAAAATATTACTGTACACATCATGTTCTATATTTAGCTTACAGAAGGTAAAATGTATGTGGCTGTAACAATCTGACGAATGTAGGTAATATAGGTAATAATTAAAATACCTGAAACCGTTAATGCCTCTGATGTGATTCATAACTCCAATCATTTGCATTACAAAGTACGCTATTAAAGCTGTACTAAGATCTGATACAACGTAACAATAAACGTTTTTTACTAATAGCCAATGACAATGAGGTAACAAACACAGTGCAAACCCAAGGCGTAAAGCGTCAATAAAATTACAATTCTGAACAAAACAAAAAAGTCATAATGAGAAAATGATGAATATATAGTTATAATTTATGAGCAACAAGCATTACCGCAGAGCGCAGGTGCCGCAAGAGCGACAAACTGGCAACGACCAGTAGTTTATTTTACAGAAATTGAATGAAATTGGAATGTTGTATCATCATAGCACAATACTCGCCAAAAATGAGGGCTGTTCGTTAATTGGTCATCGAAGTGCCTTCGATAAATGCTACATTTTGTTTGAAATGTATGTTCCAATTTTGTTCGAGCCATGTTCAAAATTTTGGTGCACGTTCTTAAATTAATTTGTTCAAGAGCTGTTCGAAATTGTGCAAGAATAAATTTTGTTCGATTTCTGTGACACTCATTTCTCGTGAGTACTGTATATATCTACAATTTTGAGCAAACCAAATCGGTTTGAAATACACAAGCCTTTGGGATTGGTGGTGCAAATCATGTCCGAAATTAGATTCGGTCAGGAGCACAGGTTGTGCAGCGCGTGTTAATATCGCACTTTTTCAGTGGCGATGCTTGCACTGTGTTGAAACTAACCAGGTCCGCTTAACATTGCTTTTATTGTTCCAGACGTCAGCGCATGATCTCGCTTTATAATAAATTCGTGATCGTCCGACGAAATCAGTTTAACGTACATCGCATCTGGGCCTTCACACCCACCATATTGCTTCGAATCCTTGTCTGTTTCACTATCCATGTAACATCGAACTTATTTACTACAATATTATCAGAAACCCTGCAAATAATTACAATTTTAAAGCATTAATGTTTTCCAGTAAAGTAAGTAAAGTTACGTTACGTGACATGTATCACTAATAATCTCGCGATTGCAATCGATGCACGAAAGTTTTGTTCTGGGTTAGCTTCTATTAAAATAATGTTGATCCTACAAATGTGAGAAAACGTGCAATAAGGAATGTCAGATTTCGAGGGAATGAATCGATCGGCAATTCGAAAGTATTAAAAACAGCAGCTTGTGTTATCGCCAAGGCAATGAATTCTGAATGTTGAATATGTTCGAGAGACGTGTACAGATATATATAATGAACTCAGCTTACAAGATGAGCCGAATATCGGCCATGTTGCATGACGAAAAGTTGGGTTCCTGCGTCCATTTTTCTATGTGTGGACGATTGATAAATATATATCAAATATAAAAAATTTATAGTATATATTTAAAGACCAGTGGTAGGCTTTATTAAAACGCGTAGGGTTGCCGAACATAGTAGCTTTATACCAGGTGTGTTATTAAAAACACTGAAGCATTTTTTGTCAGAAGGGGCATAATCAGCACGGTCTGTCCGTCTGTCCGGTGTACTCGTCAATAACTAAGTACTGAGCCGATTTTAGTTTTTTGTTTGAAAGGCCTAACATCCTTCAGACGCAAGATATAATTTTTTGTCAAAATCTGCTTTAGTTAATTAGTAATTAACTAATTACTTAAGCGTTTAACCTATTTTTAGCATTTTCAAACAAAAATTGTTTATATTCGATGAATAATTCATGTAAAGCTATTATTTTGGTGCGTATACTACATCTCGCCGTGCCAAAGGTTAGGTGTTCCGCTGAGCCGTACCACTTAAAACGACGAAAAAGGCCTGGAAGGCGGCTGACCAAAAAGTTGTGTTGGTGTCAGATTCGAACCCACATCTCCCGCCTTTGGATCCGCAAGCAGCCGTTCATGTTTAACGGCCATTAAGTTATTTTTAAACTAATATTTAAAATGATTATGTAGATCTAGCAGCACCCATGCACTGAATACCGAATACTGAATAACGATTGACAGTCCAACACTCTATGAAGCGCCACAGACCCCTTGTAAAGTCAAGTCGAAAAATCAACTAGATGATTTCGCTATATTTCACTTCCAACAATGTGCTATATGCCCCTACTAAATGACTAATTATATCGTAAATTATTCCACTAAATATACAATATGTAGCGCGGCGTATCACAGCCAACGATTACGAAAACTACAACACGAACCCCATAATAACACTGTTGGCTAAATTAAAACAGCAAAAATACAAACACGAGAATGTCCTCGATGTATGAAACCACAACATTACATACTGATAAATAATCTTGAGTTGCTTGCAATATTATGGAATTGCAAGGCTCTACAATTGCATCCTACAGTACCGTTTATCACCTATGGTTAGGGTCGACTTCGCGGCATCCGTAATCATAAGACAGACTATTCTAGAAACTCTCATAATCTTTTTCGCATCTGTTACCAGTTTTAACATATGCGCCATACAATCGCGTCTTAACAGACGATTTGCATAACAACCGTTCTACAGATATACCGTACTTATTTAGGACTGGCTTTGATACGTTTGTTTGAAGCAATGTCACTATATGTCTAGCACGAGAGTTTCTCAACTGGAATGACTGCCAAATATTTAACATGCACATACTGCTATAGGATTCCCGAGCATTCCTAGATCTATATCCTTATTTACTCCTCGTTTTCTTCCTGAAATTAACAGTGAGCCCCTGAACAGAGCACTACGTTCAAATCTATTAAGTGCGGCTTGAAGACTTTTTCGAGCAATATTAATATCTTCGCTACCTGACATTCGCAATATCGCCCACATAAGACTGAATATATATGTAATTAATATTTTTATCATGTATCAGTTCAAGTACAAGAATATCACACAAGTATCAAAAATTCAAGAGTCCAAAGTAATAGCGACACTATTTTTCAGGTTTTTCCATTTTTACAACTAACGGCCTCGAAAAATCAGGTTTTTTCGGGTTATTTCAGGTCGCAGGCGCACTGCTACAATACACTCCCTTGAGGACTTCGACTAACTATTCTTTATCTGACAGAATCGCTGCCTAGTTTCGCTATTCGTCACCTATGCTGCAATAACGACAATAACCATATTTTAACCACAGTTTTAATCTCAAGCCTCTTAAACGCCTTATCGAAGACTGTGAAAGTGTATTATCTCAAATACTCTTCCTATAGAATTCTAGAAAAGCTCAAACTGGGGATTTGTCTTTACCAAAAGCATCCTCAATGGTCCCCAGCAACTGATAAATCACTGTATTTGTACTTTTCCTGCCTTGTTATGCGTGCTAATTCGTGTACTATTTATGTATAACTTGATTTCTGAGATATCGATCGACAAATTTTCTCGAAGCCTTTTAGTACAAATGATGCTAGGCATGTGGCCCTGTAGCTCTTAGTGTTACCAAGTTTAGGAATAAATGTTCCTCTAGACTCTCCCCAGAAATTGCAAATATATGTTTTAGCTAACGAGACACGGTATATATGTCCTCTTTAGCTGCGGCATAATCTCTTCCATTGATAAATGTACCAATACTGGTGAAACTTCATCTACACCTCAAGCCTTGTATGATTTAAAGCAAGAGAGGCTGTGCCAAATTCTCTCATTCGAGACAATGTGATAGTCAGTCAGTCAGTTGAAGTTCTTCGATGTGCATCACACCACTGAACTGATCACACGACCCATATTGAACCCTTAGTTTTCACGATTTTGTGCCATTTCTTTCATCAATGACAGCCATTCTATTTTCCATCTGTGCGCGTTTCTGGGAAATTGGTTCCTGATTGCGGGTATGTTGATGTCATCAAACAAACGACGCAGCCATGTTTTACGAACGCCACCGATAGGCCGATGATATCACTGAACAGTATTTTGTTGGGAAGTCGACCTTCATCCATACGAGCTACGTGACCAAACCAGGTCAATCGGCGTCTCTTGATATAACTACTGAGTGTTTCAGTAGTACCGAATCGGCATCGCACTTCACCATTTGATATACGGTCGATGTAGGACGATCGTAATCCAAGGATTTTCATCCAGCAACGATGTTCAAAAGCTTCTAATCGTCTTTCGCTTTCTTTCAACATTGGCCAGGCTTCGCATGCGTAAAGAACAACTGAACGCACACTTGCCATGTAGAGCATCGGTATTCCACACAAGCTAGTCAGCGTAATGCGTGCAATTTACTCAAGGGCCTACTGTGCAATTCGTGTGTACGGGCAACACTCAAACCCTTTCCTAGTCAATACTGGCGTTCGCCAAGGTGCTATCGCGTCTCCTCTCTTATTTAATATCGTCATTGATTGGGTACTTAACAACACACTAACCCATGCAGATGGTGTTGATTCTGGAAATGGTACTCTGATAACGGATCTGACATTTGCAGATGATATTACCGTAATGGCTGAAACCGAATGGGACCTACAAAACGGGGTTGATAGGCTCTTTACAATGGCCAGTCGAATCGGCCTAGTGATCAGCCAGAAGAAAACCAAGGTCATGAGTTGTGCCGGTAAACAACAGCTTTCTATTACTGTGAATGGCGCTGCGGCAGAGCATGTTTCTACCTTCAAGTACCTTTGCAGTGAAATAGACGAACTGAGTTCGGCCAAAATTGACATTAGCTCTCGAATTGTGAAGGCTGGTATTGGTATGCGATCCTTAAATCACTTATGGCATAAAAGAACTGTGTCCATCAAAACCAAACGACAATGTGATACACTACTTGCCAATCATCTCTGACAGGTGTGAGCATGCTATTGCAGCTTTGCGTACCTATGTCATCGCTATATGAACTTTGAATACGAGTTCTAAATAGACATTCTACAGTTTCAATATTTCCTGTATGGCTATCATCTTTTTTAACAATACTAAGTATTCTTTGCATTTTGTACGTGCATAACAAGTGTTGATGTGTTTTAACTCCATATCTTTTATCCTTTCACGCAAACTCTTCCATGATCTTTTTAGAAGACTTAATCTCCTTCTTGTATTCTCTTTCAACGCATCTGTACTTGTTCCATCCAATGCGATCACATCCATAGGTGCTGGCATATCCGCAAAGTTTTCTTGCTTCTTCCGTAACGATTCAAGTTTGACATTCCACCAAGGAGGTGTGCCCCTCCATGATCTAACCTTTGGGCATTATTTGTTTCTTCCGTCTAGTTAGGCACTCGTTAGGGAAGCAACCGCTATATTAATATCTTCTCTCTTAAAGGTATCGCGAAGCAATGCCTGATCAGTAGTCTCGTCTACTCTGTCTATAAAACACCATTTCGAGTTTTCTGCGAGTATATTTTATCCTTTCGTAGTCCAGTAGACATTGATAACTCTGTGTACCTGTGATCATAAAAACGATTATCGTCCATTCAAAATATCAACATTTCCGCCAACAATAAAGTCAAAAATTTCTTCACCTCTCTTACTTCTGTTGCTACTACCCCATAACGTATGAAGAGCATTTGAATCACACTCAACAATCAATGGAATGGCACACCAATTACAAGCTTCAATTAGTCTTCTCATAACATAGATATGCCGTCATGTTGGTGAATCGAAATGTAAATATACCGAGACTATCCACAATTCATTCCTTCGCTTTCACAATACTAACTTAACTTTGACAACACAGCAATCATCATCGCTATATTTTCCGACAGTAGATGATTGTAGGCCCTTCTTAACGCAGACTGCATGACTGCGAAACTAATGGAATGCACGCACATGGAACGACTAACAACTTTAGATTGTTAAACACAACACGCGTTCACTAAATACCAAGTCCGCCATCATCCAGCGGACTATCATTACTAATCGTCTTCAACTGCTAGCAATCACAGAAACATGGATGGAAACACAGCACTGTAGCATTGCAGGAATCCTGGGCTCTCCAAATTGGGGCCTGGCATTTTTCGGTTCCCCCTGGTTCAGAATAGGTGCCCCCCGGTTCATGCCCCCTGGCCAAATTTTGGGATCCCCCGATTCACCGCCTCTTGGAGATTTTTGTTTCCAATAAGTCCAAAGTACAAAAAAATTGATCAAAAACATTCGCCGTCAGATACTTTTTCAATGTAGAAAAGCCCAGATCATTAGGCCGCGGTCGTGGACTTGCTATAATTCATCGATCATCACTGACGTTCTCGCGGACCAACATATGCCAACAATCATTCGATAGCTTTGAATTTATGTGCAGAAACATTAATACTGAAGGACATATTGTTACGGTACTTGTTTTGTGTCGTCCTCCACTATCATCGCTCTCAATTGTTATACGGAATTCGCTGATCTGATGACTTTGCTCATGATTGATACAAAAGATCTGCTGATAATGCGTAACCTTAACATTCCTGACCTTTCTAACTTTAACTTATTGATTGATTCGTTCGGTGTACTTCAACATGTTCATGAATCTACCCATGATCAGGGTAATACGCTTGATTTAATAATGACTTTTAATAATCACTTAGTCACTAAAATCGGCATAAAAACTGTGCAGTATCTGATCAGAGCTTATTATAGCAACAATAAACTGTAGAATCAACACTAAGCGACAAACCAATTCAATCCAATGCCGTGATTGAAACTCTTTGAATCCAGAGGACTTTTCGCCTGCTCTATTGCGAATATGTTTACCGTCTGGTTGCTCATTCAACGCTCGTTTCGAATATTTCTAAGAAACTCCTTCCAACATTATCAACGCTCAAGCACCTTTGAAAAACAAGCTCAATCAAGATCGCTGTGGATCACCTTGGTTTGATTCTGAATGCCGTGTCAGTAAAGTAACTTTAAGCCGATACGAACAGTTATGGAGACGCAATCAAACAGAATCACTGAAGCAACAATACTGTTCAGAAAAGCAATATCACAGTAAATTGTGCCAACAAAAATTAAACAGTTACTGGAAAAATAAACTGGCTGTAATTACAAACACTAAGAAATGGTCGACCATTAATGCGATGCTTAAACGTAAGTATTGGGGCTGGTGCCTTTTTCACCACAAAATTCTTCTTTTTGTTTTCAATAAAGGCCGCCCCCACGCCGCCCTGGTATCCCCTGTCGCCCTCGGCATGGTATATGAGCGTAACATGTACGTAAATATCTATATATAACCTACTATATATATATTATATACAATATAAAACTAGCTATGTAATTTTGTCTAAATATATAAAATATTATAAAACCTATACACTTACCAAAATTGCCCCATCCCCATAAATTCCCCAAAACCTAAATTTCTTAAATAAAATTTATACAAAACACCCTTTTTCTTTTTCTCCACCCTTTTTCCTACAATATATACCTTAGCCATCCTTTTCTTCTACATATAACCAAAATTCTACCCAAAATCCATTTTTCACCTTTTTCCCATATTTCCACTAAAAATTCAAACCCCTCCCTTTCACCCAAACCTCCATTAATCTTCCTAAAATTTTCATATCTTTCTCCCATCATTACCCCTATCCACATATTAAACCCCCTCCTTCCCTTTCTTACTATTTCCTATAAATTCACCTTTTCCAAAAATATCCTTTTTCTTCCATTTTTCTTCCATTTTTCAAACATCCCCCATTCCCTCAAAACTCAACTCCCATCCC
>JASANE010029217.1:0-34412 GCA_030248225.1 Trileptium ribeirensis | reverse complement strand
GAGTTCGAACAAGCCACCGGCAGTTCTTATATTTATACAGGGCAATCGCTAGATAAATAAATCGCTACAATTGTTAAAATGTGAAGTTAACTATGTAAAAACTCAGGAGGCTTGGCCTTAAATTTGGCATTTTAATAGAATTGCTACTGCAATACACGCGGCATGTTATTAGTGTTGGTTTATAGGTTTTAAGCTATAACATGCGGCAATTATATTTTTTTCATGTTTTCCGAATTCTCGGCCGGGCCAAGTTGGTGTCCTTTAACGTATTGGTAAGAGGCCACAATAGAAATTCCAGACATTTCATGATACACTGAGCATTTTAGATCCTGAATTACAATTATTTTTGTGTTGTGGCGAGGATTTGTACTTTGGTGTAGTGAAAACCTTGGCCCCAAGAATAGTTACAGGCTATGAATCAATTTTATTGTTTCGTTACTTTCCGATCCACAATTATTTTCTTCGTTGAAACTCAAAATTTCATGCGCTGAGTTCTGATAATGCAGCATTCACAGAGAGATATGTGCAGTCACTGTAAATCGTTACATGTACTGTCCAAACAATTATTAAACAGTTTGTGACAATCCCATAAACTATGTAACATTGATTAATGCTATCGTCACAAAATGTGTAACAATGGTTATGACCATTGCCTTAAACTGGTAACAATGGTTAGGACTATAATTGTCACAAACCATGTAACAATGGTTAATGACTATACCTGTCACAATGTCCAATGTTAATGACTATACCTGTCACAATGTGCAATGAGTGCACACATGTCTCTGTGAATGCTGCATAAAACCTTTGTGTAATAATAGAGTTGCTGGCTTATACCCGCAAATAAAAAATTTCAACAAAAATATCAAAACGTACGATCTTCGTCATGTCGCATTCCAAGAATATGTCCCGTAACATGAGCTGAAGTTAATGCTAAGAAGTTAGATTCGTGAGACCGCAGGTGCTAAAACCAAATAAAATTATGCATAATTCGCGTTGGGCTTACTGAAGTGTAACAGAAATCATTAACTCACGCAGTGTTTCTATAGAATGTTCGGCCGATTGTATGGATATAAAGTTAAAGTATTTTAAATAATCAACTACGGTGATGAAAGAGTAAGACTATCAACCTTCGCGATTTCTCGAAAATTGTATTTTTACTTCGAACTTAAACGGCATTCAAATAGCCGTATTACAGATGTGGCGGAGCGGTATTAATCGCCGTCTCGCAATACCAATCTAGAAGTTAGGAGTTCAACTACCGTAGCTACCTTTTTGCGTTTTCAGTAGTTTGTGTTCAAGCAAATACATGCATGACAGCATGACGTATAGACACATAATAAGATTAACATAACACTAATTTTTTTACATGATTTATAAAATATATACCTTCGGAATATTATTTTACAAAAACATATTGCTCATTATGTTTTCATGAACTTGTGTTTCATCAATAAAACAAAAAAATTAACCAAGGCAGAGCACGAAAGTTTGTGAGCAGGCAAAAAGCCAAGAACAACAGTTTCGTGCCAGTAATAAAATTACAAAAATGAAAGGAAAACAATTTAAAAATCGCTCTAACTTTCATTGGCGTTTACATTTGTTCATAATCAAGCGCAAAAACGTTCGGTCACAAGCATGACAAAGTTCGTTTCCCTTTATGTACGAATGTATACGAAGACTCTAACGTTTGCATGCGTTTACGTTGATACTTGTTCCAGACTTATTTTTGTCCGTGCTGTACATAGTCCGGTGATGCATATTGTTTGAAATTAGTTTCGTTTTTCGTACAAAACACACAGGATCGTCTGCATAGACTATAGACTTTTAATTAGAATGCAATGAGTTTTGTCAAAAATCACCCTGATTTTCTTGAGTGGATAGAGTTTACGTGGATTGACTATAATTAGTGGAAAGGTATCAAATACTAAAAGAAAAAAGTTAAACACTGTGACATTGCATATTTTGACACTAAAATTTATGGTTTATCCTGAGTAGCTCACTGGTTGGAGCTAAGAATTGTAAAGTCAAACATCCAGTTTTCGAATCCTACTCTTGTCAACATTCTCTGATATCCTTAACTTTAGCTTCTAAACTATAGGAGGGTGTTATTACGCGAGTTGAGACAAACATCTCGGGCGCGATGAAGACTAGCAATACGCTTTTTGTACCTTAGTTCGGCACTGTTGAAAATGTTAGCTGAGCCGATCAATGGTTAGCGAGGTGGTACAGAGAACCTAATATGGTCAGTTACAATCCCACTTCAGTACATATTTTCTGACAACCATGTTAAATTCGAAGTTGTTTCTTAGTTTTTACTTAATCCGAATTCACATCAAAATTTTAATAAATTTTTTATGGAATAACCAAAAACGTTGTAATTTATGAACACCGTCTGCACTGCTATACAGCACACGTTCTGTAATTCTAAGTATGCTGAGACTTGTGTCACCAATTAATTTCCTAGCAATCAATAAAAATAAACAACGGCATTGTTAAATACATAACCCAAATTTCCGCTTTGCCAATACTGGGGACGCACTCCTTATTATATCGTAGCTGTTTTGCATCAGTATCACGTTACGTTTCTTTTGCAGGAAAAGTACGAAGATTGTACCTTAACAATTCCGACAGCTTTCTTGCTACAAATATTTCCCGACGAACCCAAACCGATTTCGCGATTATTAAACGTGGTATGCCTAAAATATAAATTCACTATTATATGTGTTCCGATAAACTGCAAGCAAACCACAATCGCAATATTTTGGCATTCTGCCAGTTCGTGAGACGGAACCATTGGCAATTTTGAAAAAGAAAACGGTTATTAAAACCTTGTATGCATAAAAAATATCAGAATTTCCAAAACAGATTAAGTTTTTGAATATACTGACTATAAACGATGTGAGATGCACATGTACTGCTATTAAAGCTACAGGCTACGAAGTACAAAAATGTGGTCGGGAATCATTCACTCGAGCATCCCCACACGACACTTGTCAAAACGCCCTAATGTTCAACCGGAACACACTCTGAAAATGACTTTAATTTATTAAAGAATACTTTAACTCATATTCGACTTTAATTCAAGTTCTCCAGAACACTTAAAAATAAAAAAGATGTGGTGCATTAAATGCAATAAAGTGTATTGTGAGTCTAGCGATAATAAATTGTTACGACCCGTAACAATAATAGCATCTCTGCCGACATTGATTACACAACGCAAAAACGTGGGTCAAAAATTAACTCCACTTCAGATTCAGATATCCACCGTAACCAAACACGGCGCTCCAATGACAACTGCCCCTCTCACCCAAATACACATTTTTGGCCTGAGGAAAAATAGTAAAGTGGACAAAAACCCTACTTAGGACGTGTCTTCAACAAAGCCATACACTGGCATGTGCAACATATAAGTTGTTCAAAACAACGCTTACGTGATAAATATTAGGATGTCGCGTTTGACATGATAAAAATGTCGTGCGGAATAGTCGATAACATTGAGCAAGGACGACGTTATATCAGCGTCTAATAAAGGACCGTCTGAGCGTCGGTAGTTAGCCGACCAGATTTCAGCGTACACCAAGGAAACTCGTGTATTCAAATCGGAGTACATCTAAACAAAACAGTACAACTTGTATTATACATCTGAAATGTTTGAACTTAGAAGCTGAATCTGAAACTTCTTTTTGCAAAGATCCTAAAGCATTAAGTTATGTTTGAATCCAAACCTGAATTATCCACCATTCCTCGACAATGAAGACACTGAAACTTACCAGCCATATACTGAAACGGTTACAAAGGCGGTAGCCAAAAAATGAATTCCCAGGAATTTACCGGAAGTCGAAAATCGTACGCAAATTTGCGACAATACACAATAGAAACACATAAAAACAACAAAAATCGTCTAGTTTAGAGAAACCCCTTTATATAAAATTCATTAAATTCGACAAGATGATACCACTTTACTGATCCGAGAAACATTATAAATAGATTTAGCTTTACTTTAAAGGTATTATACTTCATAACACACACTGTATTATTTCATTTTAGCCCAATTGAACCAAGAGTTTCGATCATTGGATCCATGAAAATCGCGGAATCTCCTTCCTTGCGACCTAAGGGATCTGCATATAACACGACAACAGTTGACAAGCAGACTGACAACACATATTATTTAGCCATTGACGGTATTTAGAAAACGCGGCTTACTAACGTTTAATGAAATAGACGCTATGTAAGTGTTCACCATTGTTAATTATTAAAAGTACATTGACTATAACCGACAAAATTTTTAAAGAATATTGAGAAACTGAAACGAAAGTGTTGGTGCAAGAGTTATAAACTACAACTAAGTACAGCGAGCCCAACCGTGTTACAAAAGTCGAAATTCACCTACCATATCCATAATATTGTAAGCTTCGAGCAAATGAACTAGTATTGCAAGTCGGTTATTGAGAAACTGAGCGCTCTAAAACAGCAAAGCTATGTAAAATTTATGTATATATATATTCTAAAATAGATGGAAGCCCAGCGAAAAAATACTAGCGAGCTATTGAATTACGACCGAAAAATACATGAAGCATAGTTAAAGCTTCCACATAGCAACACTCGGTAGTGATATATTAATACATATTTTGAATCATATAACAAAACCTTCTTACTGTGAAAATTGCATTTAACTGGTTAATGTTCTTATAACACACGATTTCCTGCATAGTGTAACAACGAATATTATAATGCAAAAAATGCTATTGCTTTCATCGTATTTAACAATCTCGAACAATGTCTAATGCGCTTAAAATGATCAAAACTTAACAATTTCTAGTGCATTGTTACGCTCCGGGGAGCTAATGTAACTATGCTAACTAATGCTAAAGCATATCTCTGAAACAGCTCTCAAAGATATTAAACATCAAAGTTATAGCCCTCGCAAAGGGTTTTTATACGTTGTAGTATTGATAAAATAATATATTAATCAACGCCGGACTGTGATATTTTGATCAAGAAATCATTGTTAAATGCATGGTAGATTATATTACAAAGTCAATTTAAAAATTAAACCCATCAGCCCAGTTACAAATAATACGCGATATAGATAAATTAAAGATTTTTGCACATTTATATGCTATGTACGGAAATTCAACCTGTTGAGTTTTAAAAACGTAATATCACTAAAACTATAATAGGCTAGTGGCTTGCCTTATCACCAGGTGGACAATAGTGTTGAATATGTAATGCAACGACGCATGCACAGGTATTTTGAGCGTCAACTTACAAAATGAGTCAAATATCAGCCATGTCGATTAAATAGCAGTTGGAAAGATATACCCGCTTAATGTGCACTTAGGGCCTACATAAAGGATAAATTGGTCTACGAAATGGGACCAATAACAGTCGCATAGCTCGAGCGATTGCGGAGATATTAGAATTTTCGGCAGTTTCTAAGGAGAACATTTTTACAGTTTTAAATTCTGATGAGTATTTTTACCGACGTCGCAATAATTTCAAAAATTCGCCGTACCAATTTTTAGCTAATGTTTACGAAATTTAATAAAATTTCTAACTTCGAAATAACAAATTTTGACCTCCCCCACTATTGACCTTTACCCTCCGAGCTCTGGGTTAGACTTCATCCTGAGAACTTCTTCTGGCTAGAGGTCCGCCAAAACCGCACAGTCAAATATTTTGTTTGGAGGCACGAACCGTTATCTAATTTCTCTACACTATAAAAAAAGATCTGCATTGCTCAACTTAAAGAGCTTTACCGTAGTTGTAAATTACTTGGGGTGATCCCCAGTTTATCTGGTTAAAAACGTTATAGGTCAGAAAACGTCGCATTATAATATATATCTGTTAAGAAAAAATTTTGTCCCTGTTGGAACAAAATTTATGTAAATTTTATGGGCGAGCAAGAAAGAAAAACTTACCTGGAGAAAGTATACTTGCATAAAAATCGCAGAATTTTTCTAGTTGGTAATAAGATTATACCTGAATAAATAGGTGGGCATTTTTAATTTTTGTGGGCAAATTCCCAAAAATACTCTGATCATGACCCATTCAAAACCCCTTTTCACACAGCCCTGCAGCGTAAACGATAACAATAGCTTCACAACGTTTACAAAGTAGAGGAATTGCTCTATAAGTGGAACAGAAATAACCGCATAAGTGTAGCGGTTGCGCAGATGTTGCAATTCTCGTGTATTTCAGGTTTCGTAGGCCCATTAAAACATGTTTTTGACCGAAATTCTGCTCCTGAAAGAGCTGCATAACAGACTTATAGATAATTCCTTGCTCTACATAACGACCCCAATGTGACTAAGATATCTATACCTGTCATCGTGTCGAAATACAATTAAGTAGTGTAATTTTTTGGACCCTTTCGTGCTCTCAGCCAAACACTTTTGGCCAGTTTTTTCGGGGGGGGGGGTAGGTTGGAACCGTGCTTCGCACCTAAAACTAAAGGGCACTAAATAGAGATTATAAGGTTTCAAAGAGACTATCGCGCAAATCAATCTGTCCAGCAAAGTTTAGTTATGCGTGTCACTTTAAAAACACAATAAAGGACGATCTCAAATTTCACCACTATCCGGTAAGATTTCGCTTCGCTCCTTTCACTCACTACATTCAGAAAGCAATCTATAAAATGGATAACGAAGTATCAATCAAACATACCACCATTGGATCAACAATGACAGCTAGCTCAATATACTTCTTTGCAGCCACGATATCTCGCTTTTCCTTAAATAAGCAAAATTGTTAGACTGTAAACGTCAATGTAATGTAAACGCTAGGGATACGAAAGAGATACGGATGTAAAATTATGAATTACCGAATGCTGTTACCAAGAGTCAGTAATGGCGTTAGACGCATCTGAACGGTCAAAACTATGAAGCTGTAATCAATTTTTATGAGTTTAATATTTAAGATTATTTAATCCAATGAGCATAAATGAACATCGCCATCAACACACAATAGCATACTGGATAATTTATAATCAACCACTCACTCATGACTGCTTACTTAGGAAAGATTAAAAATATAAATGGAAAATTAAAGTTCATAAAAAGTTCAAATACAGTTGATTCCTTAAAAAATTGAGTCTAATAATCCAAAACTTAACCTTGGCAGATAGCTGAAACTGCCTGGAAATTTTAAAAGCAGAGCATAAAGTTTAACACACTTAAAATTTATTATGCTTAACCGATCGACTAATCTTGTGTTTGGGCATGTACAAATGGATTTTAAAGCTTAGCTACTATATAAATACAATCATCTCACTCTTGTTCGCCTGGAAGACTTTGACAACTGTCGAGATACATGAAGACTGTTGAAATCACCGCTGCCGCTATTACCACAATTGTTGAGCAATGATTCATTTCCAGAACCGCTATATTTTGCCAAATAAAACACATGAGGATGCCGTTTCTGCAAAAATAAAATATTCATCGATTAATAGAGACCGCGAAAAACACTTTAGCACTAAACAGCGTCCTCAACAGTTGAAGCTTTGTGATGACCGCAAAGCATTTCGACATATCTGCTAACGGAAAATGGCTAATAGTTAAGCCAAAAAACGAGGCAAATCTTGATTAATTAATGTTTACTCTGCGATATTCAGTGAAGACTGTTTACCATTTGTGAATGAAGGTCAAAGAATCATTGCAACTACATAAAAAATTTTACTGACTTTAGAATACAAAAAGCTATTTAGATTAAATTTAAAATAATGATTAAGGTGACATACGTTCTAACAGTGTATAAACTTATTAACCAAGTTATAGATAAAAAACACGGTTGCCTCTAGACCAAACGTTTCATGCATATACAGCGTCGAATGAAACGAGGTTCGTACTTCTATCAGCATCAAAATAAAACAGTAAAATATTGATCAATCTTAGCACTGTCACGACATAATCTTAAATGGTAAAAATAAAATCACTCATCCCATCGAATCACAAAATTAACGCAATGTATTTGTTGTATGTGTACAGCTTCTTTCAACAGCTGGAAGATAAGCAAACGGCATTTTCGCTGCCATAACACTAGTAATTCTGTTGAGACTGCAGAGCGTAGTGAAACATAGGTACACCTCAGCCAATCAGCTCTCGATAGCATACGTCGATATGCTATATGTGGGGGTGCCATACTCCAATACCCACGGAACTGTGGGTTGTAAAACAAAACCAACACCGACAATGAGTTTCCTATGCCCGAAAACACGTCAAGTGTATCTTTTCAATCGCCCAGGACGTTAGAACAAATTTTCGAGTTTTGGGTCGAGGAACGACGAGCATGCCATACCTCAAACCCCATAGTTCCAGAACTGGAGCCTTAATAGCAAAACAAAAAAGGCATCGGCATTTATCATTTTATTATAAAATAAAGCTAACCAGAGAAAAATCGAAACGTAAGATAAAATAACCTTGCTTCCGTGAATGGTATTAAAATGAGGAAAACCCTCATTTTGACCTCTGACTCCGGAATCAGACCTCAAATCAAACAACGCTCGGATATGTACACGGTAAATCAACTATGTCTGAGCCCAAGATCATGAAAATGGTTAAGTGGTTCCTTAAACTTAAAAGCTTCCACACTAGCAACATACAATCTCCGTTGCGTTACACTACGCTCTGAATATTATCATGATTATAATATTTATTAGGTTTTTGTGGAGGCCATATCGCCTAAATAAGTTTGGGACTTTGAGAAATACCGTTTGGAATTGTTTTTTGAATGGGAGATAGAAAAATTTACAGAGATGTTCTTCGAGTTCAGCTTGAACAAGTTTGACAACAATTAAACAAACCCGAACGCAATAAAGGCAATAATTATTGTAAACTTTCCGCTTTAAGAACTTACGTCCAGTTTTCCTCCAGCCAGTGGATGAATAAGGAATGTCTTGTCATGCATGAATATTGCACCCCTTAAAACAAAAGTTGTATATCAAAAACTTACGAAAGAAGAGGCACAAATGTAGAAATAAACTCTTAAGGCGTGTTCACACGCTCAAACTTTTTGCTCAAATTTTGACGGTAATTTTTAACGAAAAATTGCGATATTTCAAACGTTGAGAACAAAATTTGAGCTTAAACTTTTTCAAGTAATGAACCTTGTCAGTGATTGGCTACAGGAATATCCTTGAAAATTTTGAACAGTGTTCACACATTCAAACTCACCCAAAAATACAAAAAAGATGCTGTCAAACTTTGATCGAAATTTGAGCTCAAATTTTGATCAAAAAGTTTGAGCGTGTGAACACGCCTTTAGAGTACATATTTACAGTTGCGGTTGCACAAAAAACGTGTCGGCGAAGCGAAATTGTTACCATGCGACAATGTTCATAGTGTGCAAAAAATTTAAGAATTCTCGCTGGCCAGTCTGTTAAATTTCGACGGTGTTCGTTTCTGGGTTTTTGAGTAACACGCATAACTCAACTTCGCCTGGACGGATTCAGCCGCGCGATATCACACTGAAAAGCTTGAAATCTCTATTTGTGCGCATTGGCGACGAACGAAGCCTAACTCTAACATCTTTCACCCCCCCCCCCCCCCCGAAAAAGACAGACTTAACTAACGAAGTACATATCATAGTCAAATTTGTAGATTCATTTTGTAGAAATAAATTTCTATACAGCGCTTTGCTACGCGGTTCTCTTAGGATGTAGGATTTGGTGTAAAAGGGTGGAATCATGACACCCTAAATACACGAAAATAATATCTCCTCAACCGCTCCAGCTATAAATATATTTGGTAATTCTGTAGAGCAATTCATCCTCTATATAGTTGCAAACAGTGTGCTGCTATTTTAATTGTTTTGCTGCAGGGTTAGGTCAAAACGATTTTTTTCAATATGCCCATGGTACCCAAAATATACGAAAATGGTAATACCTTCGTAACCACTCGAGCTATATAGGTGTGTTTGGTCTCATTCTATAGAGCAATTCGTCCTCTATGTAACTATAAATAGTGTGCTGCTATTATCATGATTTACACCGCATGGTTGGGAGCAAAATAGTTTTTTAATGTACTCATGGGACCCAAAATGCACGAACATGATAATCTCGTCAATCGCTCGAGCTATGTATGTGTTTTTGGTCTCCTTTTGTAGCGAGATTCATCCTCTTTGTACCAACTAATAATGTGCTGCTATTGTACTTTCTTATACTGAAAGGTTTGTTCAAAAAGGGTTTTCAATGGGCACATGGGAAAATGGTAACATCGCTTTAACCGCTCGAGCGACAGTATGCGTCAAGAATGACCGTCGCATTTCGAACGACTAGCTCGCTCGGCATTTCGAAACTATTTAAATTAATAATTAATTCCATTTTTAGAACAAATTTATTTCGAGCGAGTAACAGTCATTTTTGGCGGCTACTGTATATATATATATATATATATAGGTGTTTTGGTATAATGTTGCAGAGCAATAGACATTGTACAAAATAAATGCCTAAAAAACGTTGGCAAAAACAAATGTTGTTTTTATAAACATTGTTGACCAACACAATACATGCCGTCAAAATTTCATACTCCATAGTTGTTGACCAATCTGTAATAATATAAAATGACCACACCGATAATTTGTCGTTGCAACGAGTGGCATACCAAGGTAAAGCGAGTGTATCAATAATAGATATACTTCTTATTGTCCAGTGTCAATAGATCGATATACAAATTAATTTTCGTATTAACAAATGTTCTGTTTTAAACACCTTAATCCGTGGCACGTTGATAGCACAACCTTGGACAGTGCTTCCTTGTGAACTTTTCCCTGGTAAAAGCAATTTGGCACAAGAGAGCCGTTCAATTCACTTCTGCTAGTTTCGTTTATCATATACTGATATCGCGCGGCAGCAGGAATGAGCACTCTATAAGTAAAAATAAACTATAAAAATATACGTATGAATGCCAATATAAAACCTTCTAATGTTGTATCAACCTAGCTGACAAAAACAATATTTATTTTGTTTTCATGAATGCAAAAAATTATTTGAAGGTAACCATTTTTCGCAATAGGGATAATTTCCCAGACGAAAACGATCTCCTAAATAAAGACTCTTTTTTGAATTATGCAAGAGCAGAGATATATATTTTCGTATGCATTACCGCAGGAAAAAGCTAGGATAGGAATCTACATTTGACAGTCAACTCGTGGCGGCACCAAATGTTCAGCCATGACTGACCTTCTGAATGTATTGTTTAGAAATCTCCATTATTTCTGAGTATAATTATTATCTTTATACTAGTTGCGCTATAGGTTCTGGGTATCACAAGTGCGTTATTAAGCGCCTTGGTATACAATGAACCACCAAACTTGAAAAATGTTCCATAGTGATAAAAATGTAGACGCTACAACATTAACGACTGATACGGTTTCCAGATTCGCTGCCCTGTTGGTATCGACAAGCAATCTCAAATATTTTGGCATCATTCTTTTGGTCAGCAGTCCGTTTACGTTTTTGGCATACAACTTTTTTGCTATAAAAACTAAAGGATGGAAAGCGAAGAATCACATGGCTAAGTAACAGGTGTGCTACGGGTAGCAGTCAGATAGGGTTATAGAAGCCGCCACAACTTCCAACGCCGGAACGCCAAACTTGCAAATTCTACAAGCCCTATTCTGTCACCAACTTCTTTTACCCGCAGAACATAATAATTCATATATGTTTTGCTTGTAAAAGTATACAAGCGCTAGTCAGTCCACAACTGCTGCTGCCTGTAAACACAACACACCAGTTTTGCATGCAAATACTACGAGCCTTAATCTGCGCACAATACTGTTACTACCCACAAGATACAATAACACATAAGTAAAAACATAGTTGTTCAATTTTGGTTTTTAAATGGCATGTCAAACACTTACTTGTTCAATTTTACGTGCAGTCGGAATCGTCCATAATTAGTAGTTCTTATAACAAACGTCGCTGTATCGAAGTAGACAGTCTGAAACCACGTTCAATCAACTGTAGCACCATTTACGAAAAAATATAACGCACTGCTAAGCAAAGCTATATGTGGCAGACTTGTAAATAATGAATAAATAATTTTAACGAGTTTTTAGGAGAAAATATGAATGCATATAACGATTATATGCTTACAACAGGAACAGAAAAATGTTACACGCCCATACTGTGAAAACTGATCGAAATGAAACCACAGTTCCAGTATGATAAAAATTTCGCAATTATACATCGCTAACCATGCTATTAGTTAGTAGTATACATAGGCACCATAATTTTATACCCATGAACATCCGTCTTGAATGATATATTAGGCATAAATGTTGCTATAACTAGTATTAATCCAAGGGTGAACCTCAGTTCAATTAGTATGGCTATCTGACACGCAAGTAAATTCTATATTTGCAAAACGAAGCAAAAAGATCTGAGCAAAATCCGACTATTTTTTCAAACTTACAACACGCGAGACAAAATTTTTTTAATTTTTTCTCAAAAGACGTTAAAACATTTGAGAGTGACAAAAAGACTTTAACAAAGAAAATTTTAATGCTTCATCAAAAGTAAAGAAATGAAACTTTTGATATCGAAAACTTGCCACAAACGAACAAAATTATTCTTTATCTCGATTTAATATTCAAAATATCAAAAATAATGACGGGGTTTGACTCCCGCATAAAGGACTATGTGTGGTGAAAGTCATAGAAAAACAACTCGCTGATCTCGCGACCCTTGTTGCCGCATAATGCACCAGGACCAGTAGTAAAATATTTCTTAGCAAAATGCTGCCCCGTCACTTACAGCGTTGACATAAAACGGGTTGCGAGTATCAATACCAATACGATGTCGATCTCGGAACTGGAACGGATTAACGATATCATACGATTGCCCAGTGCTTGTAATGGTGTCGATTAGAGCAGCATTTTCTGGATACTTATCAAGAACGAAGTGTTTGCCTGAAATAATAAATAAAATTATGGCCATAGTGAAGGAGATGTCTTGTTGGTGTACGCGATGCTCCGATTAATCGGAGCTAAGTAACTTTCCATTTCAACAGAACCTTTTTCTATGTCTCTCCTTTGGGTGGGAAACTCAAGTCCATTAATAACAAGAGTTCACCCTTGAGCCATGGGCTTCCACGGCTTTCATCTTCAACTTATCGCTGAAAGCGTGCGTGAAGCATACAAAATCATTCGTTAAGCACACCGGAGTCATGAACTCGGGACCTGGAAATTGCCACTTTTGGCGAATTGACCATTGACCACCTGCTCCCTCAACGCGTTCCAAGGGCCGATAACCCAGTTTACAAAGCATTACTTCCCAAAGTCCCTTAGTGGTCTCGATCATTGTCTGAGCTTAAGAAAATGGCCTCAAGTTCATTCATCGATGCGATATTCGAACAAAGTTTGGACCGGAAAATATCTGTTCATTAGTAGCTCATAAAGCGATAGGAAACAAAACAAACGTAAAAACTACTTTGTAAAAAATCACCAAAAATGTTATTTCCATTGTCTTCACTCATATTCCAAACACCAAAAGAATAGACCGATAAAATTTCCACAATTAATTTTTATTAGCTTCCTGTAAAGTCACATAGAATGTACATAGCATACTATCAAAACATCGTGTTTCGCCTATTTTGAACATCTGGAAGCCAAGAGGTACACTTTCCTACACCTCAAATGTCAACTAGTTGTGTGCTAATAAAAGTAACTGTTCAGTCAGTTCAACGACAGCGTCCTATATCGAATAAACATACTCACTAACCGGCCAGTAATGAAAATCACTGGACATTTCGACAACCGGTGCCAAAGTGAACCGAGTTTTAGGATGTAGCTCATTCTATAGTGTTACTACGTTACTAAGTGGAATCATCTGGTCATCTGGACAATAGCGTTCGCTGCTGAGCATGCAGGATTGTAAATGTGCGGGTACCCACTATCCGCCGCTATAGACTTGAGCCCGTACTCAACCCCGCCCGCTCACAGCTCTTACCTCACGAGCTGAGTCGAATGGTACCAAAATTATCGTTGTATCTTCAAAGTTGACTAAATTCGGCCTGGGAGATAAAGAAAATGACCCGAATCTCTCCAAGCTATTAAGACGTGGAAAGACAGCGAGACTAATTTCAAATTACATTAAAAAGCTTCACACACTTAGAAGCCACACAAGATCACACTAATATGGAAGCCCGGTCACTTTGGTACTGCAGTGCAGGTAATGCAATAGCGGAAGAATTAGCTTAAACAGGTATGTGTATTGGGTAGCTTTAATATTTGCTCTTAACACAGGGTGACTCACTGTTTTATACCATCTTCATACATATCTATCCAGCTAGCGCTCGCCATACGAAACGACAAAGAAATTTTGAAAAACAACGCTCATGGGTGACCACAGGTACGCAGCCAGACTTCTATTTTACGGGGAGTAAGCCAAATTAAGGGGGGACCGATTTCAAGGGTGCAAAATATTACAAATTTATATAATGTTCGTTACGTAAAATTTACACTGTGTTTACAAAATTAAAAAAAAATTAACATTTGTATTAAAACAACTGATAAATATAGGAGGTAAATTCCTTTAAATTCTCCCAGTTGTAGTTGTTGATTACAAACGAAAATCCATTCCGCAGTTTATGAATATGGAATTGGTCGCAGTTTACTTTCACACTCACAAGCGGTTCGAAAACGCGCGAAGTCTAAAACTGAATCCAAAATAACTAACATTTCATATTTTCATTTTATTTGTTAGGAAATGAGTGAAAATCTACTACATAGAGCTAGTTTTCGTTTACTGGGACGACATGAGAACCAACATCTGATAATAGTCGAAAAGAAAGGCCAAATCTGTAACTTGTGAATATAAATACTCCCAGCTGAATTAAGTGGACAGTATAACAGACACGCGACGGGTTTTTACAGTATAAAGAAGGCTAAAATTATATTCGGTGCATTTCACTTACACTAGCCTTTCATACATATACCGAATGTCAGTACCAAAATGAGACTCATGTATATATAGGTATTTATAGACTATATATACATATTAATATATCTAACATATATATACGTATTTATATAAAATATGCAACATACGCATGGTATACATGAAATATACATGTAAATGCTAGACCCTTACCATGTCCATAGTCGTAGTCGGCCAAGTACCCAAGCGTACATAATAGAAATTCAAAGACAATGGAAGCGATCACAAAGAAACGCCGACAAATTATTATTTGAACAGACATGGAAATATAAAGCTCTCTAACGATAATCTATTCAATAATAATGGGTTATAATTACTATATATAGCTTATATCAAATAGACAACGCGACTATGACTGTATAATTATGCATCGCTCACTGCTTTAAGCAACGTTGATTTAAATACAAATAGATAGTAAATTTAGGCAAATTCCAGTGCTACGAAGATATAGCATATATACCCAGAAGTAGTTCTGGGTTACAAAAACCGTAAAAGTCAAATTAGGTTACGGACAATGCCGGAGCAGCTGTGTATACTTACAGTAGAACACTTTCCTTAATGTCTAACCACAGCAACTTTGTTGTTTGGCCAAACACGCCAGCTCAACCATTTCACACAATCCTACCGTTCACCAACTACCATAAAATCTTTCGTTGAGTACAATTTGGTTAGAACGTTTCAAATGTTGTGGGTCTAATCCCAAAATTATGGCCTGGGAAACATTGTAAACGCGGGCCCAACAACCTACATTTGGGAGAGAGACGGCCCCACGTTCTGCTTTAATGTATTAACCACAGTAACAGTCATCTTGTGAAATAATAGCAAAAAATGAACAAATTCTCAAACCATACGCAATAGCTTTTATTTAAAAAGATTCCATTACAATCGAAAATGTTAGCGCATGAAAATTTGCCAGATTTTATTGTATTATCTAATTTTGACAGTCATCTGCCATGTCATGCATTAATCAATTTATGCCATTCAAACCTAATTGTTATAGTGTAATACATGATACATTTCAGTATTTCTATTTTCAAGAATTCCCAGGACGCTACCACGGCAGTTCACATTAAGCTAAATTATGCAATAGTGCTTTTACGAGACCTAGTTAGAGGCAAAAGTTGGTTTTCAGTTAAGACATTTAGGATAGTCCGTTACTGAAGCAACAATTTCATCATGAATAGCATTTTCACACATACAATATGGTTACACCGAGTGTATCACGGTCATTTCCATTGTGCTACGTCGAGCAATCAAGGGCGCTGCTAACAGACAGTAGTTTTTTCCTGACAGAACGCTCACATTACAAACAGTTTCAGTTTGACCCCCAAACCACTTAAGAGTTTAAGTTATTTGGAGTCACACTAACACGAACATAATTTTCTGCATATGTGGCTAAGCAAGTATATTCTGGTATATATATACATCTATTAACATTGAGACTCATTATGAACCAGACTATTATAGATATAAAAAAATATAAACAATCGGTAAATGTAATAAATGTAAAGAAAATAACCGCCCGCGTAAGGAAGCGTAGTTTGAAAGAAGAAAAACATTGCAACAAATGATGTCCAACAGAAGTTTATGATTTAATAACCGCAAATTTATAAAAACTTGACGAAAGTTAATACTATTACAACAGATTTTTCTCTCGACATTATAATAAACCTTTCAAACAAACTATAATATTCCTCAATGTATATATATAATAAAAACAGAATTGTCGGCGAATATCAAACGAAAACAACGCCGCGTTGTTTACATAGGGGCACAGTGTGTTGTACGTTGTACTAATAGAGCAACATAAAAACTGGGGTCATATTGCTTGTTTAAACAATTAAATAATAATAATAATGCATATTCCACTACTAAGTAGCTTGTAGTACCAACATTATGCATAAAGCCACAGTAAACTGAACACAGACTAAAACAAGTATACATGGAATTCTGGCACTCAACAAATCTTGCAACTACCTCACAAGTGCATATAGCTCTCTCGTAGTTACATTTTACGGATCGTGTCAACTCTTGTCACAACAGTTGAGAGTTGCGCACCATAGGACAAAACTTTAAAGCTTAATTGTGAGCTCAGGCTAAGCCTTAGACAAAACAAAACGTTATATGTACAATCATTACGAGGGGGAAACTTGACGCGATACGCTTGGATGAAAAAGTTGATATGGTCCCATTTAAAACCATCGTCTGACACATTTTGGCGTTGAAGAAAAAGACATATAAACAATTCTAATAGGTAACAGCTCATTAATAAGCGAGAGCTTACTATTTGTTTAAATCTCACTGATCTGATCAAGAGTGCACCTGTAATAGCAAATACGAGTTACATTTGTCAACTGAGATCGGGAACAGGGTTACGGCACCCACTTACCCGTAAGAAATACAGCTGTGTGAAGATTCCCTTCGACTATTCAGTATTCCCTAAATAGGGCTCCCCAAAAGTCTTTATTAACTCTTTTTATCTTGGCATTCAGTCTCTGTTTTAAAATAGTTCAATGGTGCTTCTATCTTTCGCATACAAAGTACCTTTAATCCAGATTGTTGCCAGCACAAATCGAGATCGAATTAAAGCAAGCCGACAATATTATTCGTTGTTATTAATTTTTCCGTAATAATTTTAAGCACTTTATTGATTCGACCTATCGCTGGAGACGTGCAATGTATGTTTACCCTGGGCCCTCGTTTTTACAGAACCATGCTTAACCCCGTGGTTTTCAATCCAAGGTTTTAAATTGTTGGGCTGGAGAATATAGTGGTCGTGCACTCGCAAGTATACCAGCCTATTCGTGAGTTAAACCATCTTTAGTTTTAACGATGCCTTGTACACAAATGTCAAATCAAATATATAATCATTTTTTCAAAGATTACAACTCGATTCATATCAAAACGAGTAGACCGCTACAGAAAGGGCATACAGTTTCACACGTCCAGCATACTAAATAATCTGATAACATGGATCTAGTTAGCTTCCACACATAAGAAAATATAACCCGAGCTTCGAACAACACTTGTTAAAAAATAGAATTTCATTAATCACTATATATGTGTAGGCACATGGTTGTTATAATTAATTAGGACCCAGAATCTATCACGCTATAAATATTACTTTTGCCTATAAATCGCGATACTTATATATTGTTGCACTGATATTTGCCTCACGGTCATACTACTTTTGAATACTCGAGCCAGAATTTGTGTCGTTCTACTAATATGTTACATATCGACAAGCTTGAAACAGCGTGGTGCTATTTTACATGAAAACTTTTGCCCGAAACAGCAGTCAATACGCATATACCATAATCACGTATCGAAGGATTAACCTATATATTCTGGAGCCGATAAACCTGCGCAGTTTAATATATAACCCGCTTATGGTTTTCTGATTCTTTAGTAATGATCTTAGGTGTTGCAAAAAGAATACTAATAAATGGAAAAATGGAATCATCGCACAAATGTAATATAACATTTAACAACTTTTTAAAGGACTGGTTGACGTATAGAATCACTTGTCTGAACATGGTGTGACTGAAAGTATATTTGCTAACCAACAGCTTTAAATTAGTGATGTCCATGGATCGCGCTTCAAAATTCATCCTTCCGAACCGCTATAGCGGTCCGGACCGCTAAAATTATTATGCTTACAACTATAAATTCACATTTTTGCCAAAATTAAGTTTAGCACTCAGAGTTGTTGGTTAATTCCTTAAGACGTTACGCTAATATTTATGTAACCATAATAGCAAGTCAAAACTGCCCGTGAGAAGTATCTGGCGCACTTTTGAACAAGCAATTATGTTTGTCAGCTGAAAATATATTTTTGACTTAGGCGGTCCGTGGCATGGACCGAAATATTGCTTCAGTTTGGCAACTCTACTCTTAACGAGTCTTAAATTTTTTTACATCTATAATCATAAGTCGTATTTGCAGCGTTTCGAATCTTTGTTAAATAATAAATAGGCAAAACATCCTCCAATACCAAAATGTGACTACTATGTATGTATAACTATCATCATTTGAGTATTAATATTTTATTATGTTGCTTAATAAATGGTATTCATGCTCATCATTACAAATTTTTGCCACACCTACCAGACACAGTCTCAGGCTGATCAGATGGAAACGTAGTAACTTGCCTTATTGAGTCTGGTACGCAAACGATTAGATTATGCATCCTAATACTGCTTGTTTCACGGAATACCATTCTAGTCTCAGAGCAGCACAGCAATCGGAGATATTCACGTAGAAATGGCATATCTTTACAACGATGATATATATACTTCAGAGCCACTCGTGCGGAACTTAGAAACATTATGTACGACAGACCATCGAAATGAAAAATACTATAGAATTTTTAAAGCTATTAAGTACGCTGTTCCAGTGGATATGTTTCGTAGCCAATGAATCGGCGACTATGAATAAACGAAACACTTACATCGTCAATGACCGCAAACATCTCTGTGAGACATGTGGCTGTATAAAAAGGTATTATGATACTACTAACACTGATATTGATGAACAATTTTTGCAAGGAAAAAGAAACGTAGCTGGGTTTCACTATATAAGTGTACTTAAAATTTACTACATCAATTTACAAAATACGCATTACGCTCGTGATATAGACATATTAAATCAGAATTTATGCAGGTCAAACAAACTGTACAGGTCATGAGGTTAAGGCGGTATAGTGGAAGGCGACCGGCATTAATATTCAAAAAGCAGAACACGTCTTACTGGATTGATGTTTTGTTAAAATTTTGGTACCAATCGATTCAGCACGATGAGGTGGTTCAAAAAATACCCATTTACCCACATCCCTGACAATTTTTTTTCGATTTTTTGATGTCCCAATGGGGTCCCCCCTCGGGCGCCCAAAAAATTTTTTCGTCGTAATATGGTCATATTGGGTACCATTCGACTCGGCTTGATGAGACAAATCCACTGGTGTGCAATTTATTCAAATCTACCCCACCGTTCGAATGTTACGAGGGCCCACGTAACCCTGGGGGCAGAAATAAAATGCAGGCCATGCCCTTCTGGGTATACTAAGCCTAAGCCCTAGTCTTGGCCTAAGCTAAGGTCTTTATATGAGACATGGATGAAGTGAATCTGATAATATATATGTCATAATGAAAAAAACTGTACGACTTTTAACGAATCACCAATTCTGGCCATGCCTGATGTCGCCGTTTTTAGAGCACGAGTCGTTGGCGTGCATAAAATGAGCACGCCAACAAGCAAAATAAAAAAGCTTTAGCAAAATCTCTGCAACCGAAAAAAGCATAAATACGCAAATAAATGCCCTTTCATGACGCGTAACGCTTTGCATTGTACACTGTGCCTATTTGGATATACTGTGCACGAAACAGGTTAAAGTGAATCCTAAATCACTACGTAACTATTGCTAATGGACAATGATTAGAGCTTGCAAAACACAAAACTGATTGGACGGGTTTTCGCGAGCAGTCGATCACATACACTTGCGTTGTTTCGGACATGGATATTTACATTTGCGCTGTGGCATAATTGACTGAGTAGGCAAAGCGCAACAAGCCCGACGTACTCGGAAGTACGCTAATGGACTTTGCGAACAAATTGTAATCATAACGCTACGGCATGCAAATAAAGCCTTAAATCATGATCCCATCAAAACAACTTTATACTACTACTGCTCGCCTTAGTTGCCAGTAAGCTAAGCATTTAGGTATATAATTTCAACATCCAATTCGAATGCACAATAACCGTGTGCAAATAGGCTACAAATAGCTATCTCATCGATTTACTTACTGCGTCTACGACAACATCAGTATATTCAACAACAATATAATGTGTACCGCATAAATAATAACCACACCACCAAAATCTATTTCAACGACTGAAACCAAGAGCGCATGAATACGTCTCATTTTATTTCGTTTAGATCATTCATTCGTCCATTTGATTCATCATTCGTTGTTGTGACCAACACGACAACCACAAGAGAGATAATAAGTAATATCGCGACCGTGGACACGTCGTCACAACGGACCACAAACAACATTTCTGTATACATTATATGTCATCATCGAATGAAATGGAATGCAACGAAACTAGTTAAATTGACAGTGCGAAAGACTAAAATAAAATTATTTACCAATATATATATATATATAAATTTTCATTGCACATGTCCGACCAAACTACTAGTATAGCTAATAACATTAAGTATATTTCTCACATCTGGACTGACGCTTGAAACCGAACTATTGGATATAATAATGTCATAATAATGATTCTACCAAGCTAGTTTAGAAATATTACAATATGTCAAATCCACGTCCCTAAGTTTTTCGCAGCCGGGAATTGCATTTTCCGATAGGGTAATGGTGACTGCATGCTATATTTAAATTAAACGAACGGATTATCGCAAAGTGTCCTGAATATGATAGCGCACGACTAATAAATAAATCACGCTATGACGGAAATCAAAAACAAATTAGCCTATATTGCACAAGCGGTGGCTACAAACAACGCTATGCAGCTTACGCAGAGACATTTTCATCGTACTAGCGGACCGCAAAAACAGAAAACAGGCCACGTTAACAAGCAATTTTCGAAAGTTTTTAATCTTTCTAAATACTGTTCAAAATCCCGAAACGACAGTATCTCAACAATACATTCAGAGAAAGTGATAACGTCCCAGTAATTTTAGCAGGTCTAAAAACGAAAAGGTTTTGATTTTTTGATCAATTATTTGACTATGTATGAACTGATTAAAACCGAATATGGCTTCGTTAAACGTTTGCAATTCTGTTCTCTTCCCGGAAAATTTCAAATTAGGTTATACCCTTATATATATGTATCGAAGCACTGATGCAATAGAGGTTCACGCGTCCATGTTGCAGCCCGCAGGCGTAACTGTAGCGTTTAGTTGGAAATATTCCGAAAGAAACAAGGCTGAAAAAGCCCAACATAGCAAAATATAATGCCTTCAAAACTGCAAGAATGTTTTGAAGGACACAACAATCTAATAGTGATAAAGAAATAATGTGACCCAAGAGATAGTATATATATGCCGACCGCGATCAGCAGGTATTTTCAGCACTGCTACGACTCAATCAAGATCTGTTCTCGTAATACGATGAGATCCGCAGCTGAGTAAACACGCAGCGTCATATCCTAACCACTTCAATTCTTGTTAGCCTGTTAGCGACATTTTCACAATTTTTTGAAATAAAACCAATCACGTTAATGGTTTTTCAAACTCCCTCAATTTTTAGTATCTAGACAGTAAACCAACGAAATTTGACTAATCTGACTTTCTAGCGTTGTCACTACTATATAGTTCCACTAATTTAAACAAAATACACAAAATGCTTCCAAATTAAAGACAAGGTAGCTTCCCCTGCTACAATCCCTTATGACTGATCTTTAAATATATTTTAGTACATAAGTTCCTGTTCCTCGCCACCTCTCGAACAACACAATTTCCTTACATGCAGAGGCTTACCAGGGATTTATGTATTGTAAATTATGGAAATTCAGCTACACATATTTAAATAATTCACGTTATTGACTGCCGCGAGCGAAAATTAGTATATAAACAAATGAGACCAGAGAAGACCAATGCTTAAGACTGCCTTTTGTAAGTGAACTTGATTTGAAAATTTGAAAATAATGTACGTACTGTTACAGAAGCATTTACGCAACGCCGCCGGTTGTAATAGTTTTCTGTCAACATAATGCAAATTAAAAAAGTTACATCGAATTACATTGTCCAACATGGTTATGAATCAACATAGTGAGCGTATGTAGCTGTGTAGCCACGCAAGTTGAAACCACCGCCTATACAGCCGTAACTCACTAACTACCATCGCAACTAATCGTTCTCAGCCACAATAACATTAAAATCTTTATAACCAAAAAGACAGCAATAAATTTAATTGTAACCATAAAGCCAAAGCCACAACTTGTATGTTTACAAAGAATACGAACAGCCGCAGCGGCACAAAAGCCATATATTTAGTTCCGAGCGCATAGAATATTTATATATACGTATGCATATATATACATAGTTGTGCAACGACAGTTACAACGACATAAAGGCAACTCCCACCACGGTCGTAGGCACTTATCACTCACGTGCATCACGCTCCTAAGATTTTAGATTTTAAAAGCTTTCAATTAGCAGTATGTACGATGGATTATTGTGTCAGCTTTAGGCGACACGCGACTACCACAGCTTCACAAACACACACTCGCGCAATGGTCACGGACAAGCTTATTTATTATTTATGGAATTTCTAATTTTGGAAAAGCAAGCTGGCCGAGCAATTGTTGGCCCAGCTTGAGTTATACGTTGAGGGAAGCGCGGTAGACATCCTGTTTACGAGGAACTCTACGTCTAATGAGTGCAAAGACCGACAAATATGTGTTCTCAAATGAACCTATTGTCCTCTAAAACTTACGCTTCGTGCAACCTTGGTGTTTCTTTGGGCCTAAAATTTTGAAGTCGGACCTCGGTGTGAGGCCGACTCAGAAGGAACCATTTGAAAAGATTTTTGATTCCGAAAAGTACTCCTTGTTACTCTATATTATGTACATTGCATGCTATATACTTATAATATATACGTTTTCTTCAGGCTGTCTATTTTACATGCATATATTACTACTATTGAAGCAAGTATGACAAAATACGCATACATAATTTTAAAACTGCATGCTTTCTTGCATGGTATGGAACCAAGTCAAATCACATAAATACCTGAGCTGAGAAATAATTGCCCTAAACATCGTGGGGAAAATCGCAGTGGGGGGCGTCGGAGTGAATCTAGGAAGTCAGATTGCACGATTAGGGTCTGTGTGCTAGGAGGTCGCTTTATCTCAAAATATCCGTAAAACTCAAATAATCGGTATATACTATTTACAACGAGTGACAGCAATAAACAGTGGATCATAAATACACCACACATTTTTGCAAATACGAGCAACCATGTAAAATGACATGTTGGTAACTAACATTAGCAGCTTGCAGGTAGGTTCTCTGTGAAGGAATTAAGCAAAGACCGCAAATCAAAATGTATAAGGGCTGTGTATAACATCCGTATGACGGCACAAACCAAGTCTTATGAACTATAGTAAAAGTATGCTTAAAGCAAGACGCGAGTAAATCTATCTCTAGGACACCGATGTTGAGGATAAATTTCTGAATAAGTGCCGTTACCATATTTAATTTCTGACGTAGTTCAGAGACTGAAAATCTTTGAGATTGTGAATACAGATATATCCTTCTCAAGATCAAAATGAAGGGAACAGCACTTGCGGAAAGCTAAACTTACGTTACCTTTACTATCGAGCAGTTAAATATTCTATTGCAGTACTGCTAAAATTTGAGCCTAAAGAAGCTTATATACCCGTTCAGAGCAGTGCAATATTATAAAACAGATTAGTAGTCGTTATTTGTCAAATTTTATAACTCCTGCTAAAAAGCAAATGTGCTCACTAAGTGCAAAAACATCAAAGAACACAATACAAAGATAAAGGATTAAACTTATTTTAAAACGAACCCTCTTGCTAAGCTAGAGTTATAAGTAAAACATTGAAACGTATGGACTCTCTACTCTGCTAAGTCTGACACTCCAAAATTAAAAATACATATATGAAAACAACTCCTATTTAAAAAGCTACAAGAAATTAGTTTGTTGCACCACTTGACAAAAATCTTTTTCCACTGTCAAAGTATGTGGTTATTTTTAGTTCAAATAGACAGTAGACAGCTACTAGCTATTGAGTAGCCGGAAACGAGTTTAGCCGTAACCGGAACTGTAAATTTGAGGTGGAACCGGAGAATTTTATTATCAATCTATGACGGTAAGACAAAACGAGATCCTATCTGGTGAACAATGCGCTTACAGAATTATTTAACTGGCTGAATTATCTGTTTCCAATAGATTCTATAGTTTAGAGTAAGGGCACCTCTTCCTCCGACGGAAGCTAAATTAGAGTCTTTCTATCATAACATACCTTTTGAACTGTCTAGCTCAAGTTGACATCTAGATTAACGTTTCAATAAGTGTACTTAGAATTCGGTAAGAAAATAATATTTTAAATAAATTTCGGGCCTGGCTCCAGAGTCACGGCCGGTCCGACATCAGTTATATTTTGGCCAGGGCTGGGCCAGAAAAAATAGAACCGTTGTCACCTCTACTCTTCTCACTCGGTATATTGTCGCTCTATGAGGCGCTCCAAGTGGCTAAAAATGCTTGCTTCAGGCAGGAAAAATTGTTGTCATTTAAGTTGTACGGTTAGGGATAAAATGGCCAAATATGCTTCAACAGTGGCTGAACACAGCTAGAATAATTGGGTTTGCATGTTATGCGTCCACTACCGTAAACGTCAGGCCTCTACGATATGAAAATTTTATACTTGTGAAATATAAATTTAAAAGTTTGGTCTGTTTGATTGTTGGAGGAAGAAAGTGTTATACTGTCTGGCTACGTACTGACTTCTCCAAATTGGAGAATGTTCCTCTAATCAAGAAAATGTTGCCCCAACTTCTGCTTATGATGGACCTACACATCTTCATGTCCCACAACATACACACTACTCATTTTTACAAAAATGTCAGTCAAATCCAGGTTTCGTTTTATACATTACCTCACGTTAACATTAGGGACGTGGACCCCACTTAAAAACTCATAACCTCTACCACATTTTTGAAAAAGTGAATGTATGTCCCAAAGTCATGGAAACGTTTCTCTTAAAGTATTGCTGCGGCTGCACTAAAGATTTTCTGCACGATTGATGGGGCTCAAAAAGTTCTATTTGAAGCAACAAATGCAGGCTAGTCACATCCACTCAATTTTGGGCCGCAGCTAGAACTAATATTGGAAGACATTTCTCAGCAGTGCGAAACTGTCGAAATGTAATTAATTTATATTACAGTTAAACGTGTATATGAGAATTGTAGTAAAATAACACTTGGCACTTGCTGTTTGTCGCAAAATATATACTTAGCATGTACAGCTACGTCGGACTTCGCAGAGCACTTCAAAAATTACAATTATATATGTTACTTCTTGATTAACTATCGTTATCTCCATAAGCCTTATATATTGCTTAGCAGCGATCTAGACACGACTGCTGCTAATAAGAGGTATATTGTCAAAGACACCTGAGCGCACGCAGACTAAAAATATTTTGGATGTATCTAATCCTAGACTTTTAATGTCTGGGCTCTACTCGACTAGGCTCTTTATGAGCCCTGAGCTGCTCGATTCTTCTGCTGGCTTGGAAAATTATTAAAATAGGCTTGACTTCAAACAAGACGCCGTCCAGTTCTGATTCACTATTAGGGAAAATATAGGCAAACCAAACCGAGTAATATATAAATGACAAATTTTAACAAAAAAATATAATTTGTAGAGCGGTTTTTACGTTATAGAACCCCAACACTTGCCATTCTGACGCATACCACGCAACTGCAGTTTCTTTTGTCGTATTCACCACCAACAAAAACCGATAGACACATTCTTATGAATTACGTAAATTTATATTGAAACGGTAGCAAAACTTACAATTTTTGGTGCCAAAATTTACCAAATTTTGCTCCGATGGGCAGGGTTAATAACCCATATAATCTACGGTTAAAACAAAAAACTAAAGTATTTAACAGTATAAATAACCTATAATCTTATTGTTCACCACACCATCAACACACAAAAACTTAATTTGTAAAAATGTTGAAAATTTCATAGTTATGTGAGCATTTTTAAATTTGAGCTCTGACAAGAATGCATAGCAGCAAGGTTGTAGCTCTTCATGAGACGGTTCATTTTTAGATCCGATGCCTTTGTCAAGAGTTGAAACCTAAAATGTTGGGTGATCCCAAATGACCAAAATCAAACAGTATAAAATTCGTGTAGGTTTTGTGGAAAAGTTAAGTCGGAAAGCATTGAAGCTGCACAAATAGAAAGCTAGGTCACAACTACATTTTATTACACGTTGAATAAAATAATTTGCGAAAACCCATCAATGTGGTGAAGAATTATGTGACGAGAAAAATGTTTTTGCCAATTAAACGCCATTTGAGGAAACTCCGCTCACTGCGGTCGCTCCGTTTAAATAAAAATTGAGCCTTGGCATCCGCTAATTTGTACATTTATAGGTCTCAATCGCAGATTGCTTGCGAGGCTAACATTGTTAGACAACAAATATCGCGCATCGTTTTCAAATATATAGTCTAAGGCTCAAGCGTTAAAATGTAATTTATATCAAAAAAACGCTTCTGACAACAGCAGTAATACAAAGACGTTATAAGTATTACCTTAGTCTCCCATATGAACCTTTTATGTAATTATATATGTTGTGTAGCCGCTAACGATTAAATATTCGGGTGCTTTAGCATGTCTGTATATACACTGGCCACTGGGATATGCTGAATTATTTAAAAACGTTAGCCACCAGTTACAAGTTCAATTGTGGCGATCTCGGAAAGATTATTTGCAGTAAGCACATTTACAAATTATGGCTTTCGAACACATTTATTGCCATGATAAACATCCGGCATACTGAAACAGCAAGGATTCCGTAAACGCAACTATGACTCATTGAGTCTCAAATGACCAGGCTTACTACGCAACTAAATCTCATATACACATAATATATAATACATCTGTTATCTATATTATATATAAACAACTTAGTTATAAAAGGCAAGTAAACTTAAACTGTGCAGCACCATGTTTCAGAAACCTAATTGAAGCATAAAAGCAGCGAGGAAAAACATGATGTCAAACATATATGGTTATCACGGAATCACTTTGTCATTACATAAAATGAGTCATGCGATACAGCTCATATTTATAAATACATAATGTTGTGACGGACAAAGCCAAGAAATCAATCGGTTGCATTAACCGAATGCTAGAGAAGTTATATATAGTGTTGCTTGAGTCTTATCTTTGAGAAAACATAATGGCTAGTACTACAGCATGATTGAGCGGGTCTATTAATTGAACGTGGACTGATCCACAAGTCCGAAGTCCGGGTACACACAGCATTAATTTAGAGCATTAGAAAAGGTTTACTAACATTGTACAATGGAATAGTTAGAAAAGCACTTATATTTCTGTGTATAATCACCGCGATTCGAAGGAGAAACCGCAACGCGTAGTCTGGCCATAGATACCAATTTCACCGCCGTCAAAAGTGTTAATGGTTTTGTTTAGTTAAATCCATAAAGTTTTTATCAATATCTTTCGACCTATATATTAAGTAAGCTCATAGTGGTATATATCTATTTGGTTTTTGGTATATTATATCTATTTGGTTTTGTCAATAATACCTTACATATCCTGCTCATGCGTCGTAGTGGTCAGCGGTGCAGATGTATAAATCATGAGGCGCGTGTTCGAGTTCTCTAGTGAGCACGATTTTCTTGATCAATAAATCGAGGCCACTTTGATCCAGTGTTCCAGTATGTATAATAGATATGAGGAGCTTGTTCAGAAGGAAAACAAAGTTTCCATATCGATTGTGCTTCAGCCACTGTAACAGATACTGGCACCAAACGGAAATCAGCATTTGCACCCCCGTAAAACTACATGCGTTTATTTAATGCCTTTTTAATATATAATAAACCGTCGCTTTAGACTAAGCAGGTATTTGAAGTGAAGCGGATAACGTTAACCCGAAATTGTGGTTTCTGACTTTCAATTATTTTTAACAACAGAGGCTAAGATTTCGCCGATTATCCAAAGTTTAGACTTTCAGAAGGTCGGGTCTCCATCGCCGCAAGGTATTTAGAAGTGATATCAAAAACAAGCATTATAACAAAACTAAATACTACAGCTGTTATTCTATTCGACTATTCCTAATAAAGTCCCGGGTAAAATAAAACGAGGCTTGCTGGATAAAGTTCCTTTCGACAGACAAACAATGTGCACCAAAAACGATGACAACCATGTTGTAAAGGTATCACAATAACGAAAAAAACTATAACACTGCATATAGCCTGCGCTAACTTTGTCACAATGAATATATGCACCTCGCTTTTTATGCAAACTAAATCAGCAGTGAGTAACGAGAACCGAACCGAGCCGGTACCGGAACTTCGATTTTTTGCCGAAACCGGAACCTGGTGTTATCAATGACGTAACTGTAAAAAGAAGTATTCATGAGTGTCTGGTTTGTTGGGGTGAATGATGGGTGTATAGGGTCATTTTAGCAGTTAAATACGATGGGTTCGTGGTTTTAAAAGTACGTTGGGTGGTTTGTTAATCTTTTCAAGTGCTGTAAGAGGCTACAAATGCTAAATTAGGGATTAAAATTGTGATATTTTGGTATTTTTTCAATATTTAGTTGTACGTTGATGGCTAGATGGAGATACAGAAGCAATTATTAGATGGAGATACACCAATGACGAGAGAAGTTGAATGGAGGCAATTTCGGTGCAAAATTTTGATATTGTAAGAAATTATGGGCAAATACGTGAATTTATAAAAAATTAAATTTGAGAAATTTGCTTTGTGGGAGTAACAGCTTAGTGCGGGGGGTTCGGGGGGCGGTAGCCCCCCGACTTAGGCTTAGGCTCAGTCTTAGGCTTAGGCTTAGGCTTAGTCGTAAACGGAAAAAACTGTGAAAATGAACTGCAAGGCGGAGCTAGGGCCGACAATTGTCTGCCGTCCCTGATATGTGAAGAACGACAAGTCGGAGAGGTCTGCCAATGGCACCAATCGACTCAGGAGGGCGGATTTAGTATAAAAGATGTCATTTCAGAAAAATTCCATGGTTGGTTGAATTACTCCCCCCCAACTGGGATTGCGCCGATTTTCCCATACGACTTGGGTAGCTGAATACAATTAAAGCAATTGTACTTATGTGGAATTGAGCAAGTACTAGAGCCCTACAGGGTAAAAAATGATTTCTTAAAATTATAATTTTCCTGTTGCGGTTTTAGAAATTTCGAATGTTAGCACCTATGTTATTATGTTATTAGGTTAACATGCCCTGTATGATCAGAGGAAAAAGCTCAAGGAAGAAACATCACATTTTTGAACTTGCACCACGAAACCAAAATGTGAGCTTTGCCAAAGATTCTCAGCTCATAAGATTAGTCTCCGCACCAGTGGAAAAATTCGCGATCACAAGGCGTGCACGATGGATTAACGGAAAGACATGTTTAACACTTGCCACAAGATTTAGCAGTCTCTCGACACCTCCTATGTCAAGTAGGCCCCACCTTTTCCACATTTGTGAGAAGAAGCTATACTAATGTGTACTGAAACTTACTTACTGTCACTGTTTTTCTTAATGAGATGCAGGTGTACTACTACGTTTTTGTGCCTTTAGAACGGCTTAGGAAGCTCAGTTTCGAACCTCGGAATAGACGGTCAATGAACCCAGACAGCATGGCTTTCACACTTTCTGTCACCGAGGTAAGTAGAGTTGCTAGACAGTCCTCAGCCGTGTGAAATACTCGAAGTTATGTTTGTTGTGATCTCACAAGTATATGATAATTAAACGATAAAGACACTTTGGCAGTAGTTTGTCGCAAGTTACTAAGCAGGAACCGTTGGGCTCAAGGTTTATTAGCGGTATAGTTAAAAAATGGTGGACTACGATGTAGTTCAAAACTGTAAATGCGGCAGTGTTTCATTAACGTTATTTTTGTGTCTAATAAATCGTTTAATAAAGGTCGATAAATGTAGGCGAAGTAAAGCTATCTGAGCGAATAAATAAACTGAATTTATTTCGTTTTCAGTACAAATAGCATCAATAATAGTGTTTCAGTTATGGTTTAGTTCGTTAGCTAATTTTGACCAAAAATGGAAAACATTTGTCACAAAATACGACATGCAGATATTCAAAAGACATGTAACCGGAAGTTCGATTCCGGCAAAAATAGCCAGAACCGAAATGGCGGTTACTCCCTGCAAATCAGGTAGCTTCACTCCGCTTACATGTCTCCGGGAGTAACTAGATCTACGGTTGTTATATACATTTTATTACATAGGAGCCTTGATAATATATTTTTCTGGTTCTGAAAGAAAATTGCTCAAGGTGAATTTTCTTCACATACATGCCACAATAATTGAGACTAGCTGTGATAATACTCCGCACATTTAACAAATAAGCAGTGAATGACCAGAACCAGCAACCGGAGCCATCACTTTAAAACGAAACCGGAAACTAGTCTTCGAAATCTATATTTAGTAAAACAAAGGAAAAAAGAAATAAAGGTATATACTATAGACTTAAAATGTGTTAGAAATACTTTTACATCGTACATAATGTATTGCACTGGCATTATTGTATCTTTGGGATTTAGAAGAGACTGAGGAAGCTAAATATGTTTATTTATTGATCGACATGAGGTTTGTAGGTTTTTTGGTCTGCAGCGCAACAAAAATGTGCGTGCAACGTATGGAGCGTACGACTTCGCTACATTTTCTATCGCCACCCGGTATATACTAAACATACCAAGTTATACCGATTTACAGAATGTATAAGCGAACTGACAGCTGATTAAAACAGTTTGTGTTAGACGAGCTTACAGCACTGTAGATTATTCAGAATTGCTTACGTTGTGGTGCCACGTTCACGTATAATAGTTCAGACCTACGTACTTCTAAGCAATTCATACTTTGTTCTCTATATCAGGATGAGCAGGTTCAATTTGAATATACACATCAACTCTCTGAATGTCGGTAAAATAACTGCTACAAGCATCCACCTGCACCGGTTTGATAGCATAAGTTGAAGATGTACCATTGCTTCTTGGTTAAGGTGAAAATCCTACTGAAAGAATTTCTCCTAGAAAAAATACTAGTAAATCTATCGAGATTGCAAAATGTAGTGAATAACCAAACCATTGTGTTCAGCACTCCGAATTAACATCTATGTACTATTTTTGATGCGACGCACTAAACTACTGAATGCCGACTATATATATTATGGAAATTGGATTCATTGACCATAAACTCAATGAAAACGTCTGAGAAAGCATGAGATACTCGATCTATGCTCCAGATAACCAAACCATCGTTTTCAGCTTACCGAAAACACTATATAAATAGACTAGTACTTCTATCGAGATGGAAGAACGTAGTGAAGCATAGGTACAACTACGCCTTTTGCATGCACAAGCAATCAGCTCTCGATAGCATACGTCGATATGCTATATGTAGATATCACACAATACCGCACAAGTTAGAACAAAACTAACACCGCAATAAGTTTAACATGCTCCAAATCCCCAAGTGCAAGCCATCAGCCGCCCAGGACGTAACAGTAAAATTAGGAATTTCGGGTCCAGCAACCATGGGGTCGCTATGCCCCCGTACCCCTGGAACTATGAGCCGCAGAGCAAAACCAACACCGAAACTCCCCCAAGTAAACTTTTCAGCCGCCCAGGACGTTAGAACAAATTTTCGAATTTTGGATCGAGGAACCATTGGGGCCCATACCTCAAACCCCAAAACTCTAGAACCGGAGCCTTAACCGAAAAACAAAGAAGAGGCATCGACATTATCATTTTACTATGAAATAAAACCAACTAGACAAAAAATTCGAAAGTTAAAATAAAAATAATCTTGCTTCCGTGAAAGGTACTAAAATGTGGTAAAAACCCCATTTTGACCTCCGAGCCCGAACGGTGAGGCGTCATACCTCCGTACCCATAGAACCATGGATCACAGAGCAAAACCAGCCCCAGCAATGAGTTCCCATTCCTGAAAACCTCAAGGTGAAACTTATCAGCCGCTCAAGACGTCAGAACAAATTATCAAATTTTGGGTACGAGGAACCACTGGTGCGTCATACGCCGTACTTCAAACCCCATAATTATAGACCCGGAGCTTTAATAAAAACACAAAAAAGAGGCATCGGCATTTATCATTTTATTATGAAACAAAACCAACCAGAGAAAAAAATCGAAAGCTAAGATAATAACCTTGCTTCCGTGAAGGGTACTAAAATGGGGCAAAACCCCCACAATTTGGCCCCTGACCCCGGAACCAGACCCCAAATCATAAACGCTCGGGGTGTACACGGTAAATGGACTATACCGGCTCGAATGAGCCCAATATCATGAAAATCGGTTAAGTCGTGCTCGAGTTATGGCCGATCACACACACAAGAGAGACGGAATTTAAAAGATTTCACCCCTGCAACACACAATCGCCACTACGTATCACTACGTTCTGACAATCCTTGATGCCCTTTAGGCAATGCGTTACCAAATAACATAACACACACTATATTCTGGTAATTGGGTTCATTGGCCATAACCCATTGAAATCCTATGAAAAGGCAACGAAATTATTGCATTCAGGTATAATATATATAATGTCTATAGTCCGACCTACGAGGAGTTCCAATATTGAGTCGAACAACGAATTGGCTTGTTCGGTTCAATCGTGTAATAAAGTGATAAACGAAGCCAACAACGACACCTACCTTGTATGCTCAGTTTGTGATCAGCCACAACATCTCAAGTGCTCCGGAATTTCGGCATCTACATACAAGGAAATCGTCAAACCGAATACGCAAGTTTTCTTTACTTGTATTGGTTGTAGCAGTGTTGCGAAGCAGTTGCTATCCGGTGTTGTATGTAATAGTAAGCGCATTGAAGAAATAGAAGCAGTTGTGAATAATAACAAAATAGCGATAAATGATATTTCTACCAAACTTAATAATTTTGTTGATAAATTTGATAATGTAACAGAACCAGTATTGTCATCAAATGTCACGCCTCATGATATAAGCAACACAGTACAGCATGCTGTTTCGGAGATGCTAGATATTCAACGCAGGAAATCTAATATAGTAGTATTTAATTTGAATGAGTTCGCTGCTGTTAAGGATAAATCTAAGCCAGAAAATTATGATTTAGAGCTTGCGCAGCAAGTATTATTAGCAATAAGGCTCGATAATCTGAAAATCAGTAAAGTACACCGTTTGGGAAAATCTGATCCTAACAAAAAAAGGCCACTGAAAATCGTTTTTGAAGACGAAAGTAGTCCAATTGATATGTTGAAAAATGCAAAATACCTGAAAGGTACAACCGATGAACGATTCAAGAAAATAAGCATCAGGCGCGATCTAACAAAGCTACAACAAGCCGATGAAAAAGCTGTATACGACACATATAAACAACGCAAGAAAAATGGCGAGAATATTCGATTTGTAAATGGTGCAATAGTGAATATTTCAAAAAACCTAAACACGGCCAACGCTACCCAATACTAACTTTAAGTCCTAATGTAATTAGCGAAAAAAATGTATCTGTATATAATATGAGTAATTCAGGAAATGAACACTTTGTTGTAAATAATACATGTGACACTGTAATTGCACGTAATCAAAAAGTAAGCAATAATAGATATGTATCGTGTCTTTTGTTTAACGCTCAAAGTCTGCTACCTAAAATTAATTACTTAAAATTGTTCATATGCAGCACAAACCCCAGCATTAT
>JASANE010029215.1:0-14700 GCA_030248225.1 Trileptium ribeirensis | reverse complement strand
ATGTTGGTGCTGTTCGTTCAGTTACGTATTGCTACTACGCTGGTTTTCTAACATTCATGATTTAGAAAACTACTATATCACTTTTGCGCATTGTTCAGTCGAATGAAGTGTCTTCATCTCTTGTGCGGAAACTGTACAATTTATATACAAGGAACTAATTTGCATATGCAAATTCAACTTGCTTGTATATGAAGTATTACAGTTTTTTACTAGATGTCTACGGTTGTACATTGTTGAGTCAGATGAAGTACATTCCTATAGTGCGAAAACTGTACAATTTATATACGAACTAATTTGCATATGTAAATTAATTCCATGTATATGAATTATACAGTTTTTTACGTAATAAAAGAATGCTTACGGTTGCGCGTTGTTGAGATCAAACAAGTGCATTCCTTTTACTTGCGGAAACTGTACAATTTCTGTGAGGAACTGGGTTTAACTTATATTCAATTTTAGAAAACCACTGTAGCGCATCGTTGCGCGTATGTGAATCAATGAAGTGCATTCCTTTATTGCGTAAACCGTATAATTTATATAAAAGGAACTCATTTGCATATGCAAATTAATTCCTTGTATATGCAATTGTACAGTTTACGCAAAATTAATGCTTTATAATTGTAGCGTATTTGAGTGGAATGAAGTGCATTCCTTTATTGCGGAAACAGTACAATTTACATACAAGAAACTAACTTGCATATGCAATTTTAGAAAACCACTGTAGTGCACGGTTTTGCATAGTTGAGTCGAATGAAGTGCATTCTTTTATTGTGGAGACTGTACAATTCATATACACGAAACTAATTTCCATATGCAATTTTAGAAAACTACTGTAGCGCACGGTTGCGCGTTGTTGAGTCGAATATTTTAAACTGGAAACTGTACAATTCATATACTACTGCAAACTAATTTGCTATATGCAATTTTAGGAAACAAATGTAGAATGATGAAGGTTGCGCGTAGTTGAGTCGAATGAAGTGATTTCCTTTATTGCGGGAACTGTACAATTGATATACAAGGAACTAATTTACATATACAATTTTAAGAAACCACTGCAGCGCACGGTTGCTAGTTGAGTAGAATGAAGTGCATTATTTTATTGCGCAAACTATACAACTTATATAAAAAGAACTAATTTGCAAATTAATTCCTTGTATATCAATTGTACAGTTTAGGCAATAAAGTAATGCTTACGGTTGCGCGTTGTTGAGTCGAATGAAGTGCATTCGTTTATTGCGTAAACTGTACAATTTATATACAAGGAACTAACTTGCATATGCAATTTTATAAAACCGTTGTAGTGCACGGTTTTGCATAGTTGAGTCGAATGAGCCTTTTATTGTGGAAACTGTACAATTCATATACGGGAAACTAATTTGCTTATGCAATTTTAGGAAACTGGAGTCGAATGAAGTGCATTCCTAAACTGCGGAAACGGTAGAATTTATATACACGGAACTAATTTGCATATGCAATTTTAGGAAACTACTGTAGCGCACGGTTGCGCGTTGTTGAGTCGAATGAAGTGCATACCTTTATTGCGGAAACTGTACAATTTATATACAAGGAACAAATTTGCATATGCAATGTTAGGAAACTACTGTAGCGCACCGTTGTGCGTTGTTGAGTCGACTGAAGTGCATCACTAAATTGCGGAAACTGTACAATTCATATACACGGAACTAATTTGCATATGAAATTTTAAGAAACTACTGTAGCGCACGGTTGCTTGTTGTTGAGTGGAATGAAGTACTTCCTTTATTGCGGAAACAGTATAATTTATACACAAAGAACTATACTGCATATGCGATTTTAGAAAACCACTGTAATCGAATAGATGTAGTGCATTCATTTATTGTGGAACTGTACAAACAAATTTGCATATGAAATTTTAGGAAACTACTGTAGCGCACGGTTGGTTGCATTGTTGAGTCGAATGAAGTTTACTTAGGAAACTGTATAATTTATACACAAAGAACTAATTTGCATATGCAATTTTAGAAATTACTGTAGTGCACGGTGTCATGGTCTGAGTCGAAGTGCATTCCTTTATTACGGAATCTACAATTTATATACAAGGAACTAGCTTGCATATGCAATGTTAGAAAACCAGCGTAGTGCACGGTTTTGCATAGTTGGGTCGAATGAAGTGCATTCCTAAACTGCGGAAACTGTACAATTCATATACACGGAACTAATTTGCATATGCAATTTTAGAAAACTACTGTAGCGCACTTTTGCGCATTGTTCAGTCGAATGAAGTGTATTCATTTATTGCGGAAACTGTACAATTTATATACAAGGAACTAATTTGCATATGCAAATTAATTGCTTGTATATGAATTGTACAGTTTACGCAAAAAAGGAATGCTTACGGTTGCGCGTTGTTGAGTCGAATGAAGTGCATTCCAATAGTGCGAAAACTGTACAATTTATATACAAGGAACTAATTTGCATATGTAAATTAATTCCATGTATATGAATTATACAGTTTACGTAATAAAAGAATGCTTACGGTTGCGCGTTGTTGAGTCGAACCAAGTGCATTCCTTTATTGCGGAAACTGTACAATTTATATACAAGGAACTAAACTAACTTGCATATTCAATTTTAGAAAACCACTGTAGCGCATCGTTGCGCGTATGTGAATCGAATGAAGTGCATTCCTTTATTGCGTAAACCGTATAATTTATATAAAAGGAACTCATTTGCATATGCAAATTAATTCCTTGTATATGAATTGTACAGTTTACGCAAAAAAGGAATGCTTATGGTTGCGCGCTGTTGAGTCGAATGAAGTGCATTCCTATATTGCGGAAACTATACAATTTATATACAAGGAACTAGCTTGCATATGCAATGTTAGAAAACCAGTGTAGTGCACGGTTTTGCATAGTTGAGTCGAATGAAGTGCATTCTTTTATTGTGGAAACTGCACAATTCATATGCACAAAACTAATTTCCGTATATATGCAATTTTAGGAAACTACTGTAGCGCACGGTAATGCGTTGTTGAATCGAATGAAGTGCATTCGTAAACTACGGAAACTGTACAATTCATATACACGGAACTAATTTGCATATGCAATTTTAGGAAACAACTGTAGCGCACCGTTGCTCGTAGTTGAGTCAAATGAAGTGCTATTCCTTTATTACGTAAACTGTATAATTTATATACAAGGAACTAATTTGCATATTCAAATTAATTCCTTGTATATAAATTGTACAGTTTACGCAATAAAGGAATGCTTGCGCTTATTAAATCAATGGAGTATGCGTTATTTTTATTGCAAATTATAACTTATATAAAGAACTATTTGCATACAATATCGATGTAAGCAAGCAGAAGATAGGTGTTACGGTTGCGCGTTGTTGAGTCGAATGGAGTTCATTCCTTTATTGCGGAAACTGTACAATTTATATACAAGGAACAAATTAGCATATTCAAATTAATTCCTTGTATATAAATTGTACAGTTTACGCAATAAAGGAATGCTTACGGTTGCGCGTTGTTGAGTCGAATGGAGTTCATTCCTTTATTGCGGAAACTGTACAATTTATATACAAGGAACTAAACTAACTTGCATATGAAATTTTATAAAACCGTTGTAGTGCACGGTTTTGCATAGTTGAGTCGAATGATTCTTTTATTGGGAAACAGTACAATTCATATACGGGAAACTAATTTACTTATGCAACTTTAGGAAACTGGAGTTGAATGAAGTACATTCCTTTATTGCGGAAACAGTACAATTTATATACAAGGACCTAAGTTGCATATGCAATTTTAGGACACCACTGTAGTGCACGGTTTCGCATAGTTGAGTCGAATGAAGTGCATTCTTTTATTGTGGAAACTGCACAATTCATATGCACGAAACTAATTTCCGTATATATGCAATTTTAGGAAACTACTGTAGCGCACGGTAATGCGTTGTTGAATCGAATGAAGTGCATTCCTAAACTACGGAAACTGTACAATTCATATACACGGAACTAATTTGCATATGCAATTTTAGGAAACAACTGTAGCGCACCGTTGCTCGTAGTTGAGTCAAATGAAGTGCTATTCCTTTATTACGTAAACTGTACAATTTATATACAAGGAACTAATTTGCATATGCAAATTAATTCCTTGTATATGAATTGTACAGTTTACGCAAAAAAGGAATGCTTACGGTTGCGCGTTGTTGAGTCGAATGAAGTGCATTCCTATATTGCGGAAACTGTACAATTTATATACAAGGAACAAATTCGCATATGTAAATTATTTCCTTGTATATGAATTGTACAGTTTACGTTATAAAGGAATGCTTACGGTTGCGCGTAGTTGAGTCGAATGAAGTGCATTCCTTTATTGCGGAAACTATGCAATTTATATACAAAGAACTAACTTGCATATGAAATTTTATAAAACCGTTTTAGTGCACGGTTTTGCATAGTTGAGTCGAATGATTCTTTTATTGGGAAACAGTACAATTCATATACGGGAAACTAATTTACTTATGCAATTTTAGGAAACTGGAGTTGAATGAAGTACATTCCTTTATTGCGGAAACAGTACAATTTATACACAAGGAACTAATTTGCATATGCAATTTTAGAACACCACTGTAGTGCACGGTTTCGCATAGTTGAGTCGAATGAAGTGCATTGCTAAACTGCGGAAACTGTACAATTCATATACACTGAACTAATTTGCATATGCAATTTTAGGAAACTACTGTAGCGCACGGTTGCGCGTTGTTGAGTCGAATGAAGTGCATTGCTAAACTGCGGAAACTGTACAATTCATATACACGGAACTAATTTGCATATGCAATTTTAGGAAACTACTGTAGCGCACGGTTGCGCGTTGTTGAGTCGAATGAAGTGCATTCCTTTATTGCGTAAACTGCACAATATATATATACAAGGAACTAATTTGTATATGCAAATTAATTCCTTGTATATGAATTGTACAGTTTACGCAAACAAGGAATGCTTACGATTGCGCGTTGTTGAGTCGAATGAAGTGCATTCCTTTATTGCAGAAACTGTACAATTCATATACACGGAACTAATTTGCATATGAAATTTTAAGAAACTACTGTAGCGCACGGTTGCTTGTTGTTGAGTGGAATGAAGTACTTCCTTTATTGCGGAAACAGTATAATTTATACACAATGAACTATATTGCATATGCGATTTTAGAAAACCACTGTAGCGCATAGTTGAGTCGAATGAAGTGCATTCATTTATTGTGGAAACTGTACAAACAAATTTGCATATGAAATTTTAGGAAACTACTGTAGCGCACGGTTGGTTGTTGTTGAGTCGAATGAAGTGCATTGCTTTAAGGAAACAGTATAATTTATACACAAAGAACTAATTCGCATATGCAATTTTAGGAAATTACTGTAGCGCACGAGTGCATGTGGCTGAGTCGAATGAAGTGCATTCCTTTATTACGGAATCTACAATTTATATACAAGGAACTAGCTTGCATATGCAATGTTAGAAAACCAGCGTAGTGCACGGTTTGCATAGTTGAGTCGAATGAAGTGCATTCTTTTATTGTGGAAACTACACATTTCATATGCACGAAACTAATTTCCGTATGCAATTTTAAGAAACTACTGTAGCGCACGGTTGTGCGTTGTTGAATCGAATGAAGTGCATTCCTAAACTGCGGAAACTGTACAATTCATATACACGGAACTAATTTGCATATGCAATTTTAGAAAACTACTGTAGCGCACGTTTGCGCATTGTTCAGTCGAATGAAGTGTATTCATTTATTGCGGAAACTGTACAATTTATATACAAGGAACTAATTTGCATATGCAAATTAATTGCTTGTATATGAATTGTACAGTTTATGCAAAAAAGGAATGCCTACGGTTGCGCGTTGTTGAGTCGAATGAAGTGCATTCCTATAGTGCGAAAACTGTACAATTTATATACAAGGAACTAATTTGCATATGCAAATTAATAGCTTGTATATGAATTGTACAGTTTACGCAAAAAAGGAATGATTACGGTTGCGCGTTGTTGAGTCGAATGAAGTGCATTCCTATATTGCGGAAACTATACAGTTTATATACAAGGAACTAGCTTGCATATGCAATGTTAGAAAACCAGTGTAGTGCACGGTTTTGCATAGTTGAGTCGAATGAAGTGCATTCTTTTATTGTGGAAACTGCACAATTCATATGCACGAAACTAATTTCCGTATATATGCAATTTTAGGAAACTACTGTAGCGCACGGTTATGCGTTGTTGAATCGAATGAAGTGCATTCCTAAACTGCGGAAACTGTACAATTCATATACACGGAACTAACTTGCATATACAATTTTAGCAAACAACTGTAGCGCACCGTTGCTCGTAGTTGAGTCAAATGAAGTGCATTCCTTTATTACGTAAACTGTACAATTTATATACAAGGAACTAATTTGCATATGCAAATTAATTCCTTGTATATGAATTGTGCAGTTTACGCAAAAAAGGAATGCTTACGGTTGCGCGTTGTTGAGTCGAATGAAGTGCATTCCTATATTGCGGAAACTGTACAATTTATATACAAGGAACTAATTCGCATATGTAAATTAATTCCATGTATATGAATTGTACAGTTTACGCAATAAAGGAATGCTCACTGTTGCGCGTTGTTGAGTCGAACCAAGTACATTCCTTTACTGCGGAAATTGGACAATTTATATAAAAGGAACCATGCAATTTTAGGAAACTACTGTAGCTCACGGTTGCGCGTAGTTGAGTCGAATGAAGTGCATTCATTTGTTGCAGAAACAGTACAATTTATATACAAGGAACTAATATGCATACTGTATCAGAAATGCGTGCGCATTATTGCAATATTGTAATTTTCGATTGCATCGGATTCATGAAATTATTTCATCATGATCACGTGACGATCAGTTCTTGAGTTGATTTTCATGATGATCGGTCGGGGTGGGTTCTTAGCTCCGGCGTTCCGCCACAATACATATTATAAAGTGCTAGAGCAGTGCATAGATCAGTAAACGCTGCAATATACTTATGTATCTGCATGAGCGTGCGTGTGACATTTAATAATTTGTGTATACACCATAAGTGTCGAACCCCCAAGCCAAATCTACTCCCACGCCGTGAGGGCACAGCACCTGCCCACCGCGCCTGAAAAGTAAAATTGATAAAAATACGGGAAATTTAGAAAAAAATTACCGTAAAATCGTAAAAAAATTGATAGAATTTTTTGGGAAAAATTTTGAGTTACTAAAAATTTCAAAAATTAACCCCCTTCCATCTGCACCTCTGGGACCATCTACCATCCAAGCAGGAGGACCTTCTATATATCTATATATATTTATATAAGGTATAGAAAAAATATACGCCAGTAGATGCATAAATAACTGCATATTTTAGTGAAAAAAGATGAAAGCCGACACCTAATTTCTGCAAGTGACGACTCGTACGTTGCTAACTCTGGGTTCAGCAATCCTGGTCGAAGCAGTGCAGCTATCGGCAGCAACGAAACAACTATTAACGAAGATGATATATTTTATGACTAAATGATTTGGAAATGTTTTAACGGTCCCTTGCTCATTGCGTTTTAGCCGAATATAGTTGCTGAAAATATGTTTTGGACACGAAACCATGGTTTTAGCAGCACTCGAACTAATGATACAAGTTCGTTGCTCAGCCGCCGGACTGGACCACTTCTGTTTAGGTTTAGCGTTTTATAAATTAAGAATGGAAATGTCCGCATGTCTATACCGGTCCGGTCACACCAATAATTGTAATATAATGCCGTGTAAAATTTGTTAAAACCAGTGATGCAACGTCATGTCACAAAGGCTGGTGCGGTCCAGGCCTTTCCGGATCTTCGGCCGTATCCTGACCGGCTCAGGGCCTACGGGCCCGTACGTATAATTTTCGTTCAGATCCACTCTATGGGGTTTGTCTGGCTCTCCAAAAGCACGGGTGAAAGGAGATCTTATCTGGCCCACGGTGATACCTTACTGTTCCACCACTCAGTATAATGAGAAAAATGTGTATTTTTATTCGTCAAAACTTAAATAGAAACAAGAATTATGGGTAAAACTGCTCACACGACAGGCTCGCCTCAAGCACAACACCCAGCTAAGTGAGTAATTGAGTTATATTTTCGGGAGGGATAATGGCGTTGTCACTACAAAGACCAATGTCAAAATTTTCCAAGTTCAGACCACTTCCAATTTTTGGATAGTGAGGTGTAGAAGCAAATAGAATCAAACATGCAATGTGAATAACATCTGCTATATTGGCTACTGCTCGCATGTGCATGTGTCGCTTATCAAAAATTCCAGAGCCACGAAGTGTATATAAATATATAACGCTTGCGGCTGTTTGAGGGCGATTTGACAGTCACGTGAGACATCTTAAATGCAAAGCATATGATACAAAATTAAAAATTAAATTTAAATGGTATCACTATAGACGATAGTTACATTGTGCCTGAGTCATACACACAGATGATGGCTAGTTTTCATGATCGTGACTACGTCAGATCAAGCCGGCCCACCTATATATATGTACTTTAGTTAAAAGATATGTTTTTGATATTAGGTACTTTGATGACATAGTTTGTCAACTGACTCGGCACAGTATATATGGGAAACTCATATAGGGCATAAAGGCGGCAATTATATTTAGAAGAATTTAAACCAAGCATCGGTTTGCTTTGCGTACACGTTCAGCTTAGCACTGAAAAATTCAGCTACCATAATTTCCCGAATAACACATGTCGCTGTTTACACTGGACTGCGTGTAGGCAATAATAAGACGGGATTTTGATAAATTTCAAAGCTGTTATACCTACGGTTGAGCTGACGCATAGATACATTTCTTTTTGAGCTTAACAAAACCAGAATATGTATTGCCTTATTCCTGAGACTAACGTTTACACGACTCATTGGTTTGGGTCCAATGGTAAATATCCTAAGGAAGGTGTGTTATATATTACAAAGAAAAAAACTAGAACGTGGCGTTATTTTCGCAGCTTAGATCTGTATATATATGCATACTGGCACATTGACGTCCGTCTAGCAAGTATACATATAATTCATAAATATGTTAAAGTGCAGTCAGGAATTTCATATAATTTTTCTTAAGAACGAGTGAATTTATATGCATGCGATTGCCAGTACCGGTCGCAGTGTACGAAATTGGGTTTCACTCGTAAAACTATCACATTAAGGTAAGGTACAGCTCAGCATGTTTGTGGCACCTCTGCCAATTTTTCAATTCCAAAGGAGACATGTTTCCAGTAATTTCTCAAAACACACGCTTAACATCAAAAATAAAATGTACATATTTACAAATTCGCCTGAGTTAAATCCACTTTTCGGCCACGTTTATAACCATGCAGGAAACGAAAACACTTTAAAAAATTTTATATCACAGTTTCGAGATACCTAACATCACCACAATTATCGTTGGATCACTAAAGATTTTAAATGGTGCTCTTGTGATTCAACCAAAGGATTTGTGATCAGTGTGTATATCGATTTTACAGTGGCCATGGTATTTTCGGCACTGCAACACCGCTAACCATGTATTATTTCCAAAGCATCAGTTTAATACAAGAATATTAAATTTATCGTTAAAAATTTTCGAGGTTGCTGAAAATGTTAATGAAATTCACTCTAAAATATACTATAAACCGGTATATAATTTTTGGAATTGTCCGTGCGCAGCTTGGTAACACTAATTAACCATGCATGGTTTTTGTTTCCATTTCAATGTTTTACATTCTTGAATCTGCTGTTACAAAAGTTTTCGAGGTTGCTTAAAACGACGTCAACATTCTATAAAAATTACCATATGACGGGTGTATATACCCATTCTGGAGTGGTCATTGTATCCCTCGGCATCTATGTAATGTAACGTTAGTAGTATAGGGGAGGAATACGTCCACAGGATCGAGGAGTGTGGAGCGGTGGAGCAGCGTTATGACCATGAAATTGTGTTTTACTGCGCAGTACGCTTGTGATTATTTATGTTATTATTGTGCAGCACCCTTTCATACAAAATGTTTTACAATATTTATATTAAGTTCGGATTTGAACTAACTAAACATTCTTTAGCTACGCCTTCCAAATGTTGTATAGCATATCTCACATATAATATTTAATTTACGGACCATTACCAAAAGTTAGCGGTTCATGTAGTAATTTGCAAATGATCCTTGACTTTTTAAGTTTAAAACAGTGTTGTCATGATAACCATCTTTTAAAATACTGTGTATGAAATGTTTTTCAAAAAGTAATTTTACAAAAGATAAAAGGAGGTTCACTTTATAAAAATTAATGTTAATGTCGTTTTTAGCGTTTTACGTCCAATGTTTTATATATATTTCATGATATACATGAACGTGTTGTTGATTTTGTTTAGTACATCAAAAGCCGTTAGTAATGCGTTGTCATATTGTGCACGATCCAAATACAAAGTACTTACCGTACTTCTAGTTAAGCTTTCCAATTTATTGGTTTTGGGTTTCCACAAAATAATATTGTTTAAGTTTGACAGTTTTAGTTTAGGAGAATGCATTCCGAACAACCATTCGGCCTTAGTGCTCGAAATTCTTGAAAAATTGTACTGACAGGCTCGTTAACGAATGCATAGATTTTGATAAACTATTTATAATCGACACGCTTTGATCTCTATTTGTGCCTTCCAGTTGGGACCAAAGTACTGCATCCATGTCTTTATGCTCTTTACGCTATAAACTAGCTTTTGAGGATTTTGTATTAAATTATCAAAGATATTTTGGAAAATTACATAGATAGCTTTAGGTATTGCGCACATGCTTGTAGTCTTTATTTTGCTTTTTTCTATTTACCGTTGTTTCCAAGTCCAATAATTATATAGCTAATTTTATTTTTCTAATCGGAAATGGGTGCCAGTTGAAAAATCTCAGGTTTACGGCAATATTAATAGCTTCATGAGGCCGAGCTTATTCAGTAGTTAACCGACCAAATTGCAACGGTAAAGTTGTAGTGGTCATTGAAACAAGCGAAGCGAGTTATCATATATACGTCTTACCGTGAAAGCAGGGTGAAATTTGTTTTTTTTTGTCTTTGCAGAGCATAACTCCGCGATGGATGGATGGATTTACGCAAACTTTTTTAAATGAATCGTACAATACCCTATATGATTCCTTTGTAGGTTTTATGTGCATTACGAGTCGGATTTCCCTCAAGAAACGGGTCAGAATGGTCAAAACTTAGCATGTTTTGAAAATCATGTTTACGAGTTGCGTGTATGTCGTTCTATAACTCGAATACTAGAAGGCGGAACGAAAAACGACAGGTATATACTTTCCGTATTCGCCTCGATGAGAGCTACAACTTTGTCCCATATGTCATTTTCGTGGGACTTCAACGTAGCACAGAAAAATGGGTTTAAAGGTTATGGAACCACCTGTACCGTGAACACAAAAATTTGTGATTTGGTAAATTTTCCAGATCTCCGTGGAAAGACAGGTCATTATGTTTTTGACTACACTGAAAACGATGGCACGAATTTTTTTGGGCTATTATCAATATTTTACGTGCTTCACGAGGGTGGTCTTGGATAACCGGCCCTATCTTCTGAACCCAAAATTAGAGATTTGGTAAATTTTCCAGATCTCCGTGAAGAGACTGATCGCTAGGATTTCGACTATGCTGAAAATGATGACACTAATCTTTTTGGGCTACTGTTCATTTTTTCCATGATGTATGAGGGTCGAGGTTGTATAATCTGACTCAACATTTCAACCCGAAAATTAGAGATTTTTTCCAAATATGGGTGAATGGTAAGTCAGAGACAATAAATTTTGTGTATTAACATAGGGAACAAGTTGGCTTGTGCTGTGAGCGGTGTAGGTCGGTCGTTTCCCCTCGCTTGCGAGTAACTAGTCTAGAAGAATTTCGGAAACTGACGCTTCCAAGTCGGGTCGGGTCAGGTCGCATCACGTCCCCAAACTTTAAGCAGCACCCTCCAGAAGTGAAATTTCGATGTGAGATTCGCTCTTAATTACGGCATAGTTCTTGTACACATTGAAAGACTTGGTTTAACTTTTACCGCTTTATCAAGTCCAGGTGTTTCAAAATATATGCCCTCCAGGTATCCAAATATTACAGTACCCGCGTTCAATGTTTCCACTAGCTTTTGGACAACTTGTTCTGGATCAAGTAGTCTCGATCGAACTAGATGCTTCGCCAGAACAGTTGGGTTTCAATACAGTGTAAAGTCCGTAATGTTATTAGCCTCAATGTATGTTATATTAGTGTTAGTGCAGTAAGTCCGTAACAGAGGTCTCGCAATTATATTTTAATTTCAGCAATTTTGGTCTTAAATTCCCCACTACCCACTACTCTTAAAATAACCTGTATTGCCAATAAGCTACAATATCGTGCAGCAACCATATATAAAAAATGCGTAACTGACTCATTTGGTCGCAAACTCGGTGGGTCACTGAATGCTGGTTTCTGGTAGCAATTATAAGAAGGCTGGTAGGCTATCCTTATATTTTAACAGAAAAGCACTGTTAAGTTTACATGTTTTCATGGAGCGTATATAATCGTATATATTTTTAAAAGTTATCGCGTTTTTACAGTTGCCGTAATTTTAGGTTAAAACTATAGCTGTATTTGTGCTGTTTTAAAAATACCAATTACCGTCAATTAACAACGAAACTAGTCTTAATTTTACTCAGTCGAAATTCCTAAAGATTACGCAACAGTTGAAAGCTTGGAAATATGGTGAGTTTTCTTTATTTACTTGGATTTAAAATCTATAGTTTCTCTTTTCTGCACCACAAGCAAAATATCGAGGCAACTATGGTGAATAACTACCAAATTCTCTTCAATTCAAGTACCTTAGAAACTTATCAAACATTTAAAGGCCCTTTGAAGTTGATGATAATACATAGCGAGCGCTGCTATGCATCGGTCCCTTAATAATGTGAGAGTAAACATAAGATGCGAGGCCAACCATCCTCTTATGAGAGCATGTACAAAATGTTGTCAGTGAACAAAACTCGGATTTCAATAGCTGTATCCAATTTCAACATTTTTCCGTTTTATAACGCCGTTAAGAAATGCAACTCGGCCGCTGTGCTTGAAAGCCTAACTGTTCGCGGACATTTTCAAATTCGCATTCGCTTTTGAAAACACGCGATGGTAATCCGCAAGTTATGTTTCTCTTGTATAGCACTTATAATGAAACTCGCCTTTGAAGTTGTATAATCAGCCTTAACACTTCGATTTCACAATGGTGCCATGTGTTAACTAACTGGCCCAGTAGCTATTAAGGTGTTTTTGCCTATCGCGTTTTTAACAAGGGTTAATCTGGAATAACTGCTTTTCTGAAGTCTATTAATATTCAAAGGGGGGTGGTAAGGAAATCATTACAACAACTAACGTAACTGCAGGTGGTATGGCTCATAAACAAAACACTGGGGTCCATCCAACAAATATGCAACCAGTGATTATGGCATCAGAGGAAACTTCACAGCAGAATTTATCACTCAAGTCGTGTCAGGTGTCCGGTGAAATAGCACCACGGAAACAACTGCAGCAACAGCAAGGGCAAATTGATCCACCACGGCCAACAACATGGCCACAGTACCAGATGAAAATCCACCATCCTCAAATGGGTAATTTCATTCAAGGGCCGCAGTCCACATCAGTACCTGGGATGTGGCAAATGTATAGTGGTGCTTATGGTGCTCCGCAAAATAAACAACAACATATCACATTTTCTTCTCAGCCGCCGCTATACGCAGTACCACAAGGCATTTCCGCTGGGCACCCGTCACAATATCCAAGCCATTCAGTTTCTTATTGTTTTACTGTAACCTTTAATAATGCAGCGTATGGCAACATAATACAGCCAAATTGCTATTGGTTTCCACAACATAGCGCTTTGCCGTTCAACCAACCGGCGTTTTTCATGATACCAAGCTCTCCGCAACAGATGATTGGAAATAATTCACAAATTGCTCAGCTCTATTATGAGATGGAAAATGCACAATGTATGTTCAACTGAATACATTGAGGTTGAGGTCCGAGTATACAATACGAAATTGTTAAGAGCATGTCACTATTATTTTCATTGTTGAATACGGCATGGACATTAAACTAAAATATGCTTATTGACCATGTCGTCAGCCAAGTCATTCAAAATTCACATCTAAAGATTTAAAACTGAACCATTTCACCAATCCAAAAATTGTGACTAAGCTAGCTGACATTTCTACAATAATTTCTTTTAACGATGGTGCGAAGATTTTTACTCTGCATACAAATTTCAAAACATTGTGTATGTGACGTGATCATTCGGCTGGAAACTTGATATAACTGCAAACAGAAAACACAGCTTTGGAAATTTCATGCTCCAATTTAACTACAAAATTTGGTGCTATTCGCTCATCTAGGTTTAGTTTTGGTTATAATGATTTGGTGTAATATTGTTGGTAGTTGCTATAATCGTGTGTTTTTACTTTTTTTTACTTAGTAGATGTAGTACTAACATCCATTTGAAATAAACGAAGAATTGAACCAATTGTTCACTTTCACGACTGAATAATAATGCTCACTTTGCCCAAGCTAAAACAAAATGTACTCAACTTATATCAAGCAGTTATTATGCTAGCTTTTCCTTTGGCATGTATTTGAGTAATATGGAAGC
>JASANE010029212.1:0-27390 GCA_030248225.1 Trileptium ribeirensis | reverse complement strand
TTGCTCATATCATCAGGTGCGTGACGTCCGCCGAAGGCATCTGAAAATTTACAATTTATCTAGCTACGCAAAAATCAAAAACGACCGAAATCAATCTAAATTTCGTTTAATGGAAATGGATCGAAATTTCGTTTATCAAAAATGATCGAAATTTTACAATTTATCTAGCTGCGCTAAAATCAAAAACGACCGAAATCAAACGAAATCAATCTATATTTTGTTTAATGAAAATGGATCGAAATTTCGCTTAATCAAAAATGATCGAAATATTACAATTTATCTAGCTGCGCTAAAATCAAAAACGACCGAAATCAAACGAAATCAATCTAAATTTCGTTTAATGGAAATGGACCGAAATTTCGTTTAATCAAAAATGAGCGAAATTTTACAATTTATCTAGCTGCGCTAAAACCAAAAACGACCGAAATCAAACGAAATCAATCTAAATTTCGTTTAATGGAAATGGATCGAAATTTCATTTAATCAAAAATGATCGAAATTTTACAATTTATCTAGCTGCGCTAAAATCAAAAACGACCGAAATCAATCTAAATTTCGTTTAATGGAAATGCATCGAAATTTCGTTTAATAAAAAATGATCGAAATTTTACAATTTATCTAGCTGCGCTAAAATCAAAAACGACCGAAATCAATCTAAATTTTGTTTAATCGATCGATTATTTTGCGCTTAATTCTGGCCCATGACTTTACTAACTGATGAGACTAATAGCGGTATTGGTATTGACAAATGACGACTAGCACGCATCAATATAATGATCCGTGAAGGTAATTAATTCAGCCGAGTGAACGTCTTGTTGCTATAATTTAAACCACCTCTATGGACACCAATTTCACAAAATATGATCTGTAATAATGACAGGAGATGCTTTTTTAATCACATCTATGGACATCAATTTATGCATGTTTCCACAAAATATGGTCTGTAATAATGACAGGAGATTCTTTTTTAATCACATCTATGGACATCAATTTATACATGTTTCCACAAAATATGGTCTGTAATAATGACAGGAGATGCTTTTTTAATCACATCTATGGACATCAATTTATGCAAGTTTCCACAAAATATGGTCTGTAATAATGACAGGAGATGCTTTTTAAACCACATCTATGGACATCAATTTATGTAAGTTTCCACAAAATAATCGATTTATGCAAGTTTCCACCAAATATGATCTGTAATAATGACAGCAGATGCTTCTTAAAACACATCTATGGACATCAATTTATGCAAGTTTCCACAAAATATGGTCTGTAATAATGACAGGAGATTCTTTCTCACTCTTATTCAACGTTATTTACTGTCAGTTTTTACATTAGACCTTTTTGATAGCGACTACCTACGTATATGGTGGCTTTTATTGTTAAGGTATAATCAAAGTGACCAAAAAACTAAAACGATTGCTTCTGCCAATGATGGTACATTTTGAAAACATACAATATGGATTTAAGGTTTTCCGTTGGTCCAAGAACCTCAAATTTTAGAAGATTCAACGACAATTACAGTAAGAATCACATCGACAAAGTACAAACGAGATACTTCTTAACAGAACCCACCGCGGCAACTAGTGACGGCTTTCATAAGGATAAAATAAATATATAAGTAGCCTTCAAAATCATCATTACTTCGTCTCATTTCTCAATTAATAAATTTAAATCTGGCTATCGAGAACAGAAAACAATAAAATATCGATATAGCCCGTGGAGTTATTTGAACCGCAAACCAATGCATAAAGCAATGAAAGCAACAATTTTTAAGAGCCACGAGCCTGGTGATATTCGAAATGGAGCGTTCGAAGCGGGCAGAGTTTCTCTCTCCTGAAGGCGGTAGGGGAGGATATTGAGAAAATTTAATTTTTGTCTGTGGGTGCAACAACTCATTCGTGTGGATAGATATCAATATTAATTATGTTGTCCGATAGCAAAAGTGATGACAATATGCTCCTTTACTGAACGCTGAAAGCTCCGAGCTCATATTCCGGGTTAAAACGGCAAGAACTGGTTAGTTTGAAGTGTCCTTTGCTAAATCTGGCCATACGGGTACCAGTGCTTTGCAGCCCATATCCCGCGAAAAACGCGTCACTTTCCGAACCAGCTCATCAAGATATACAACTATATATGTAATATTACAGTCAGTACGTAATCGGAAGCGAATAAAACCGGACCCAGAACCTGGTCTTATCAGTAAGGTAAAAAATAATGAAAGTATTTAACGATCTTCTTAATTGCTGGGGTTCAATCATGGGCGCATATGGTTAATTAACCGCGTAGATAAGGTTGGTGCCATTGTATGTATTATAGTACCTGCTGTCAAATGCTCCACGGGGCAATAAATGCTTTGGTAACAAAATTGTGAGATTTTGACATTTCTTCAATTGGTTTTACGTTAACGGCAAGACTAGTCTACAATAGATTTTTGGCGTACCTGGACGCGATGAACGCAATCGTACTTTACGCTGACAGTAGCAATTATTCTGTAAGTAATTATGGCCCCACAACGTAATTTTTCTTAATTATAATTTTCTTGAAACGTGTGATTTACAAATTTCAAGTATTTCCACTTACAGTTGATTTGTTATTAGGTCAACAGCAGCAATTTCGACATATATAGTTGGAGGATAAATGCTGCCGGAAGTAACCGCAAACTTTCCAGGTGCGCCACAAAACAAAAGCGAGAGTCGTTTTCAAAATTTGTCAACCTATGGGTTACTTATCCACCGTCCGGTAATAATTCTGCCCCTGATAAAAGAATGTTTTAGGAGAACTCATAGTTTGAGGAATCTGTAATCATAATCTGGCAGACTCAGGGTTTTTGTAAAATTGTTTTTTCTTCAAAGTTTCAATTTTTACAACAGATTTCAAAATTTCGAGTTTTTTGTGCTTTTTGAAAAAATTCACGCATTTTTTTCGAAATAGTCTATGGTATCTACAATAATACTTTATTCGTTGTCAGTTGTTTTCGACGGGTTTAGGGTTGACGAGGTTTTACGGTTTTTTTGGGCGACGAGGTTTTAGGATTTTTAATGGGTTCAGGGTTCCACAGAATCTAGGGTGGTATATACATCGAACACACCCTGTCATAGGCGATTACGCAAAATGATAACTTTGAAAACAAATGTGATAATTTTGGCCATTGCGGAGAAACTAAACCATTGACTCCGACTACTGTAGGTAGATACGGAGACTTTCCCCACATTGTTTTGCTGGACCCTTAATAGAATATATATACCGTCGGAAAATTTACCTTACCTCTCAGCGATTCAATCATCAACGCTGCAAATTCACCAAGTTTAACATGGGAAATGGTCAAAAGGGGACAGATAATTTGGATGGATAGTGAAGAAAATCAATGCTCAGAGAGAGAGAGAGAACCCAGGAAGAATGGCACAAAACTCTAGGTTTTGTGTTAAGAACTGGCAAAATCAATTCTCGGTGTGGGCTAGAGTAGTGATATTCGTACTAAATCAACTACACAATCGCGGGTTAGGCTCATATGTTCTCTAAATACCACACTATGTCCTATTTGGTAGAAAAGTCAAAAACAACAACGCGGTTACTCTCAAAGCAAATGTCTGTCCAATATTGCAGATCGCAACAAACTTGGGTAATGGGTCACAGCTCCATTTTGGTTAATATAAAATCAACTTATATATACGCAATAATGAATTTGACAACACTTACCAACATGCGATGATCCATCGTGATTCATTCCTGACATTGCGGAATGTTGCGAATGTTCGCCCATTTCCTGTCGGCGCTTGTTGTTTGCGACGTTTGTTGCTGTTTGAAATGACCTGGTGTCTTCAACTTCCTGCTTTGGCTTAGCTGACAACAACACCGATGCAATGAGTATCGACGATAGTGACACTGCGGTTAGAATGAGAAGGCACGAAGTCTGAAAAAATTTATATATACAATGTTCGTCAAGTTAGATAAATACTGTAGCCAAGGCTAAGGATATCACCTTTTTACCCAGTGGTTCTAAACAGGCACAGATGGGTGCAAAGACGATTAACCAAGGCTGAGCTTGCATAAACATTTCTATAAAGTGTGTGACGTTATCATACTAAATGTTCGGGGCACTGTATTGGTACCTCACCACAAGATACCTGCTTCTGATATCGGGAGTTCAGATGATTCGTACCAGTTGACAGCCAGCAGAAAGCTTACAAGGTCTGCAAAGTAAGTAATTAGCCAATTTACGGCAGACGTTATACTATTTTGTAATGACATTAAAAAAATATCGCTATCTATCAGGCCTTCCATCGGAAAGAATATAATATTCTTTAATAATTTGGCGATTTAAAGTATCATTTATATATACTGTTCTGGAAACGAATATTGCGTACAGCTGCACGTGATAGCTTGAGAAATGTACGGCAACGTGTCAGCGAATCGATATGCGTGAAATGATATGGCAGCGTGCCAGCGAATCGGTTTGCGTCAAATGATAAAGCACCGTACCAGCGAATCAGTATGTTTTAATTGATATGGCAGCGTGCCAGCAAATCGGTATGCGTGAAATGATATAGCAGCGTACCAGCGAATCGGTATGCGTGAAATAACAAGGTGTTAATTTAAAAACAACTTTTAGCGTTCTTATCGCTCGTATTCCAGCAAACAGACAATCGTATACTGCAACACTCAGCGCGCGTAGACGGCTAAAAAGATGAACAGGAAAAACGGACTCGTCGTGTTTAGAAGGTGACATGCCGATTATTCGAAATTAGTTCACAGGCACCTTAAATCAGTGGCGACCCCACTAATTACCTTTTTACAAGATTCCAATCTTCTAGCGTTCAAGTATATAGCTCATCGGTCACATCGTGTCACAATGGCGCATGGAAAGCAAAAGTAAACCCAGGCATCCATTGTACCACACCATGTAGCTGGGAACGTCGTCTAAAAGGCGGTAGCCACTAGAATTTTAAACTCGTTTGTTTAAGCATATAATAACATATATGTTTAAAAATGCTGGTTTCGTATTGAAGTGTGTAGATTTTGTGTTGTTCTCGATTTGTTGACTCGCCATTGAAGAAGTACGGCAAAATGGGTATCCTGAAAACCACCCATTTGACGACCTGCAACTAAAACGCAGCCCAAATTCCGATCTCTAGAGACAAAATCCAGTGCTGGTAACAGAATCTTGATAATAATCAATATCGACTTGGAATATATATATATGTAAATATAATAGCGGTGATGGCACATTGACAGCTTATTTAAATTCGACTTTAAGCAGTTCCGGCAGTACAAAAATCTGTTTTGCTGCACATAACCGCAAATTTGATTTGCCACTACTACTCCGCCAGAACCGAGGATAAGTACTTTGTGACTTAGAATCTGATCAAGTATTTCGTGACTTAGAATCCGGAAACGATAGGGGCACTAAACCGGTCACACTCAGTGCTGCTGAGCGACGAGAAAACTGATATCTACTACACCATTGGCGGACCATAGAACCCAGATGAAGTACTTTGTGACTTAGAATCGGGAAACCATGGGCACTAGAGCGGTCAAACAGAATGCTGCTTGAGCACAAGAACACCAATATCTACTACTCTATTGGAGGGATCCCGTCAGAACCCACGTCGAATACTTTGTGACTTAGACTCCGGAAACGATAGATGCACTAGACTGGTCACACTAGCTTTTGCTGAGGGCATAAGAACACTGATAACTACTAATCGGTCTAGTCACAGTAGTTGGGTTGGCATACCAAAAACCAAAACTAATTCACTTCCCGTCGGGCAGAACAGTCCATGCTATGTATTCTGCAGCGATGAACAAATTTGCGGTACACTAACATTTATAATCGCCCGACCATTTCGTTTCATCGTTCTAAATCATGAACTCCATAGTGCCACGATAGCAATTACTGAATTCTGAGTGTCAATTAAGAATTCTCACTGGTCATGACAGTGAAATTTGGCTGAATGAGTTGTTTGGTGTGACACGCATAACTAAACTTCTGACTGGTAGATCAGGTCATGCGGTAGCTCATTCGAAAGCTTGATATCTTTATTTGCGCGCTTTGATGGAACTCAAAACCTATTCCTACTCCTTCTACCTAAAAAAGAGGACCGAAAGGGCCAGGGTATGGTCCATAGAGTCCCACCAAAACAAGTCAAGACCTATATCTCGATATGTATATACGGCTGTAATTTGCCCGAGTTGGGCTGATTTCGTTCAAAAAGTTTAACTCTAAAAAACTGTGTCGCCGAAACCGCTAACGTTCCAGGGTTGGGTCAAAATGGGTTTTCAAATGGGCCCCTGGGATCCCAAAAACAAGAAATCGGACATATCTCCTCAACCACTGGAGCTATTCAGCCGCGGTTGGAGTCATTTCATTCAGAATGCTAAGCACAAAAAATGGCTATATGTACGGTACGCTGCTACAGGGTCATTTCACGCTACGATGTCTCTTGGTCGGGGGGGGGGGGTAAAAGTGGATTATATTGGTCTGTAACACAGAAACGGGGATGGAACTGGCAAAAATGTTATTTACGCCAGGAAGCATCGTTACTTAGCTAAACAACAAAAACTTTTTTGGCCTCACCCCCGCCCTAAGGGCTGGACATCCACATGGGTCCCAAATTGACAAAACCGAAGTGATTAATTTTACGACCTGTTTTTTCCGGGTAATGGTGTGGCTCGATGTTAGAAATTATGGCCTTAATTCTTTTTGTGAATAATTAGTCAGGTCTACACAACGTTTTTAGTTACACAAATTTCAAATCTACACCAATCCTGGAGAGTGGGAGCGGCCGATATAGAATGAAACCCATTTTAAACCCCCAGAACCAAATTCTTTTTTGGTCATTATTCGTTACTTATGCACGGTACATATACGTTATCCATAGATCATACCTATCCCTCGGATACCTTTTGAAAAAATATAACCCAGGGCCTTCTTGTTACTTACCCCGGCGCCAATGTTGAAAGAACGATTTTGGCACATTTGATTACCCACGCCCCTCGACCATTGCTGGTTTGGGATATGGTGGAGTGAGTACAAGTCTATATTAATTTGTCTGTTATGGTTCATTCCCATGAGTAAGAGAATGGCGTAGCGACCTGAGCTCTATCTCACGGCCGACCTGTTGATCTCAGACTTTTAGCACCCCACCCCCGACCACCACCAAAAATTTCGAAAAATCGGCCATGTGACGGTATTTCGATGAAATTTCGCGCGTTTAGTTCATATTGTGGCATAGATATTACATTGTGGCAATGCATTTCGACGACATATGACACAAAATTATTTTATTTTTAAATTTTGAATTTTACCCCCCCCCCGACCACGTTACAGGGCATGTATATACACTGGCGGTTGGTATGCGTGTACCATATTCTTTTTGGATGAAACAATGTAGCGTAGATGGTGTGAAAAAGACAGTTGAGAGTTGCTTGTTGATGGACGTAAATAGAAAATTTACCCCCCTCCCCGACCACATTATTTTTGGATGAAATAATGTAGAGTGGATGATGTGAAAAAGACAGTTGAGTGTTGCTTCTAGAATTTTTGAGTGGTTTTGAACGTAAATAAAAAATTTACCCCCCCACCACCACCAGTTATTTCTGGCATTCGATGTTTGGTAAACGGAAATTCTAAAATTGTCAAGCGCAATAAAAGAGCCCGCTATAAGTTGCCGTTCAAACCTGCCCTGCACGTTGGATTACGTATGATAAAAATGTTTTCGGGAGTGACCCATTTCTGGATGTGCTGCTGAGAGATTGAATTCATCTGATTAATAAACTTTAAAGTCAATGGATTAGGAGTTTTGTGATAATTACATAGCAATCAGAACCATAACGAATCTTCGGAGTCAAGACAATTGTAGAAAAATTTTGCTAACAAACTTGATATATAGATACACGTGACTGTTGTCATGTCATGCCATTGATTTGCGTCGTAGCGACCTTTCTGTGAGATTTATTGTGACTAAAACGCATTCGTAGATTAAATATAATCCATTCAAGTAGCATTATGTTAGAACAGCAGTGTGCATTGGCGGCAAAACTACAAGGCAAATAACTTTGGACATCTAACGCATGAGCTGCGTTAGATATATACATATTTTGTTGCAGACGGATCCGTAAATGTGATCTGAATATCGTCCCACAATATCCAAAACATTCCGAACAGCAGCAGTAGTATATATGAATCAGTAAGAAAAATGATGGTGGCACAGGGCGCACTAATCGCACTTACCGACAAGTATCTTAATCGAATTTCAAGTGAGTTAGACGCGAATAATTTTGTGTACTTTGTAATCATTGAATTGGAACATGTTATTTCAATAAATTAATTTAAATTGATTATCAATAATAAGCATATTAAATACATTTTGTCTTCCAGTTAAAAAGTTGGAACTTTATGTAAAAAACTATATAATATAAACAATGTGGCAAATTAGGTCTTTTAGGTATAGAAATAGGCAATTAATACGGCGCCGGCGATCTATCTTCGGAAAAGGGTGACAAATAGCTCAGTTGAACGAATAACTTTAGACTCCCTTGGGTCACCACTCGCCACAGGGCATATTCCTTTAAATATATATGACTGGCCTCTCCATTATGGGTGATCGGGCGGGGAGGTCCCTGACTCGGCGATTCTCAAACCCCACTCGCCAAAATGCTCCTATACTCGCCCCCACCCCACCCCACTCCATAAAATCTCCCTATGTTCGATATTGATACAAAAATAAAAATACGGGAAGGGAAAGACTTGTTAATACTTAGTTTGTACGTGCAACAACATTTATATACCCATAACAGATTAAGCCGGTATTTCTAGAGACATTACAGCATCTCGTCTTGTGACTGCCCATGCGTAAAGGTTTTGAGCAAGCGCTATTAAAACAGTGCGCCATTCCCGATTCCATTGCCGCAGACCGAAAACAACCAACCCGCAATGTCTACGTCCACCGCAGTGAACCAATTCTTTAGCTGTCCACCAACTCTCTTTGCCAGGCAGAAGGCGACATGGGCAGCATGATGTTGCGGCTGGATTCACCATGAGGACGGAGTGCTGCATGCCCAAACCAGTGTCCTCTTTGTTTCAGGGCATGCGGAATGGCTTACAGCTCTCACTACAGCGTCGTACCGGTTACGTGATCAGTGCGTTTGTTACGAAATTGCGTTTGTTTGACTCTGTTTCGATTTGAAGGATATCTCACGTGCGAATAGCGGCCGGGCGTCGGTCTGCAGAACAGCAACATACGACGGTGCGAGGTAGAGCGAATATCTGCGGCGCAGGCATTATTGTGGCACGGCTCCTACGCCGGCTGGTAGGCAACCTGTGTCTGCAAGAGCGTCCTATCAAACTGACATAGTCTCAAATCTCGGTAGAGCTTCGGCTTTCGAACTACTCCCCAGTATAAGCGGCACTTCTTCTTTCCCCGTCTAGTGTTTTCACAAAAGATATACCGATTAGTAGTTCTGGACGAGCGAATTGGTGGTGTTTATTTTTTCTCGCTGTAAGGTGGAATTGCTAAATTGAATGAATTTGGTAATACGGTGGCATTATTCCTTGGTAATAGCATATCACGAGCGTTTCGCACAGACGGTCAGTCGTCTTAGTCAGCGCTACGATAAACTCTACGGCCATAACATCATAGCGTATACGCTTCGTTATTGCTTATTTTCGCCTAACTTAGCGGTCGGACGCTGTTAGCACTTTCGGCATCTAACCCTAGAGTTGCAATATTTTGCCCTCCATGATGACATCACAACGGGCAGGCTATTGAATTTTTTTATATTTTGCATTTTGGTATCGTGTGAAACCAAGGGAGCAACTGGAGGTGACAGATTATTTTACTTGTTAAAATCTTAGCGATATATCCAGAAGCACGCCCATAAGCGGCAGCGCATAGAGCGTGCTCCAACATAGTACATCAGTGTAATGGTTCAAGGTATATACCCGTTATCTTGCAACCAAGCAATCGACTAGACGGATAGACGTCTTGAAATATAGGTGTACGGCCTGGCATTTATTGCAATAATTTTGTTGTGTGTTTTGTTTTCGGGAAGTTATAACAAATATAGTAAAATTACTATATTCCTTCAAAAATACGACCAAGCTTACAACCCGACTGAAAAACAAAACACTAACCATATATATGTTAGGTAAAATAAGAAATTAACCAAAATATCCAAATTAGGTAGGAATTCAGGAGAAAACAAAAATAATATATATAATAAGGACGTAGAAGGGAGGAAGGAATATAACAAATGAAAATGTAAAAAAACCTAGTTTTAAATTGGAAAATGTGGATTTGTAGCTATTTGCCCCCTTGGGATCCGTGGTAGCCTAGCGGCCCGTAGCACTTAGTGTTATATTTTCAATTTTTGATGGGGAGGGGATTTGGATGGGGAATTTTTATTATGACGGCTATCGGTAATTAAATGGTGAAGGGATTTGTCACCAGAAGATGTGCGGTTCGAGGTGTGGCCAGTAGTGTGCTGGTAGAACGATTCGGTTGGCACGCGTCCCTGCTTCTCGTGGCCGGTACTATGCCTTATATTTTGCGTTGCGGCGTGAATTGCTCTAGTCACTCTTCTTTAGATAGCTGGACAGCAAACGCGTAATAAAAATGTTTATTAAAGCAAGATAAAATATTAGCCACAATTGTTGAGCATCCGTAAATTGAGCTCGCGGCACTATTCTTTTTAGTACCTGTTTTGTAGATCGCGCTAGTACTTCGCCAATAACTCTTGCACAGTATGGCCCTTCATCTTTTTATTTCTACTCGGCCACTGGTATCGTACGCTATCTCTATTTCTTATACTTTTCAAGTCATGTTATGTTACAGCTCACTAGCACTTGGACTTAAGTTCTTAAACCTAAATTATTGCAACTAATGGTTAGAAAGTATTATTTGAGCGATAGTGGTGTAAGATTAGGTTATCTATTATTCTAATACAGCCTCTATGAATTGCCCCAACATGACTAGCCACCGTGCAAGTATTTGATTACCTTAACCTACGCCTTAGAGTTACACCAATAGTTACCACTTAAATTAAACAAGCCGACCCCGGCTGGCTGCCTGACTACGTTACTAAAACTGTGCGGTAGCGTTCTACTACTGTCCAGTTCAAGTCTCTTACTCTGTACGAGCCCCGGCTGACTGTTCTTACAGGGTGATTCGTGGCCCCCTGCTGGCTGGCCAGGAATAGTAAGTGGGATGTAGCGACGACTTGAGAGCGTGATCAATGCATCGCCCGGTCTACTCGAGACTAATACTACTTGCTCCGCTGACCCCGGCTGGCTGCCTAACTTCGCAAGTAGCACTACTATATTCGGAACCCACCTACACTCTCGCCCTGGTTTGCTCACTCGACACGAGGGCCGAAATTTTTAAAGTATAACTGAGCCTGTTATAGTTGTTAGACTATCGCCCCTAGTATACTTATCGCCAATTCTTTCCCTGGGTTTTACTCAGAAATAATATTAAATAATTATGGACCGGTACTAAAGTTACCTATGTGTGAAGTTTCCTTATTTAGCAACTCAGTTCTTTAAATAAATAACACGAGTCAATAAGCGAAGCCAGAAATTCAAACACCAGTCCTCCACGCAACTCTTTTTGCGTTGCAACTCGTTCCAAGCACTCCAAGCCTTAATAAATCAAACCAAGATGTGATACACAAGCTATAGATCTAAAACAAAATCAACCTCTATATCTTTAAGCAAATACAAAGTCTGCCGCCATTAACACGTTTGTGCTGACATGAGCTATTAGTTTGTGGCATGTCGGCGTAACAATACGACATAAAATGAGACGAGTGATTTACTAACAGTAAGGAACCACTTATATACAGAAAATGTACAGTGACACGTATATTTGATTGTCCAATAGGAATGTTACAGCGAATATGAATAATGACACGTATCAATAATCAGTCAATCAGCGGCGAACAGCACTTCTGCCATTGAGTCTGTTTCGAATCCTTCAATAACCCAAGACCACGTCAGCCCTGAAGCATCTCGTATGGATCCTGCCGAGCGTCGCACATGGCTGAGGTTAGGGGTCGTCGTTGAGTATTTGAGGGCCGTCGTAGAACTCCCAGAGTGCTGCCACAAGTTAGGCAGGCTATGTGTAAGAACTGTCGAAATCAGCTAAAAATAACATGTAACTATATTAGTAAAAGGCCGCTGTTCGCCATCCAGCAAACACCAGAACTAAAGTAAAACTAAATTTTCCTTAACATAGGCTTAGCTAATAAGAAAAATTAAAGCTTTTTATGCAAATTAGATGAAAACAAAAACAGCAAAACTAAAATTTTGAAAGTTTAAAATTTCGTGGAACCATATAATATATAAATAATTTTGTAAAAAAGTAATTTTGCAAACAAAAATTGTGTAATTAGGCCCTGGGACCCCTGGTAGCCTACTAGATCCCCGACGCTTAGCTTAGGATCCCGACATTAACTAGTAACTATCGAGATTGCAGAACATAGTGAAGCATGGGGTACACCTACGCCTTTTGCATGCGCAGCCAGTCAGCTCTCGATACCATACATCGATATGCTATATGTGGATATCACACCATATTGCACAACTTAGAGCAAAACTAACACCGGCAATAAGTTTCCCATGCCCCAAAACCCCCAAGCGCAAGCTATCAGCCTCCCAGGACGTAACAGCAAAATTAAGAATTGTGGGTCGATGAACCATGGCGCCGCCATACCCCCGTACCCATTGAAGGATGGGTCACAGAGCAAAACCAACACCGGCAATGACTTTCCCATGCCTGAAAATCCCCAAATAAAACTTTTCAGCCGCCCAGGGCGTCAGAACAAATTTTCAAATTTTGGGGCGAGGAACCATTGGGGCACCATACCTCAAACCCCATAACTCTAGAACCGGAGCCTTAATCGAAAATCAAAAAAGATGTATAGACATTTGTCATTTTACTATAAAATAAAACCAAGCAGAGAAAAAAATTCGAAAGTTAAAATAAAAATAACCTTGCTTCCGTGAAGGGTATTAAAATGGGGTTAAAAACATTTTAACCTCTGACTTCGAACCCACCATGGAGCGTCATACCATGGGTCACCGAGCAAAACCAGCACAGTCAATGAGTTTCCCATGCGCGAAAACTCCCTGATGAAAATTATTAGCTGCCCAAGACGTCAGAACAAATTTTCAAATTTTGGGTCGAGGAGCCATAGGGGCGCCATACCCCCCGTACATCAAACCTCATAAATCCAGAACCGTAGCCTTAATCGAAAAACAAAAAAGAGGCATCGGCATTTATCATTTTACTATAAATGAAACCAACCAGAGAAAAAATTCGAAGGTTAAGATAAAAACAACCTTGCTTCCGTTAAGGTACTAAAATGGAATAAAATGGGCCAAAAACCCACATTTTGACCCCTGACCCCGGAACCAGACTTCAAATCAAAAAACACTCGGGGATGTACACGGGAAATCGACTATGCCGGTTCGAATGAGCCCAAGATCATTACAATCAGTTAAGTCGTTCCCTAGTTACGGCCGAACACACACAGACGGAATTTAAAAGATTTCACCCCGGCAACACACAATTTTATGATCCTGAATTCTAACCATGTTATTTTATATGATTTTTGATGGGGGTAGGATTGTTCAGGGATATTTTCATTATGGCGGCTATCAAATATTAAAAATGGGGAGGGATTCGTCACTCGAATATATATGTGGTGTTCGTACGCGTGGCCAGTAGAATGCCGGTGGGAATAGTATATTTTCTCGGCGCGCGTTGAATTATGTATATATATTATTACGTGCCTTAATATATGTGGCGTTGCAGCGCGTCTACTTCGAATTGCTCGGCATTTGATTTCAACACTCGGACAATAGAGCCCCAATTGGAAATTCTATTTAAAATTCGTATAATACGTCAACACTGATTATCTCAGTTTACTCCAGCCACTTTATACGTCACTAAATAAGCTTCCTGTGCCTTGTTATTGGGTTACGTGGAATCACTCGTCTCGTAAAAGCACCGTTACGTTTTTGCTTAGATTTGGATTTGGTTTCCTTGAATTTCGGCTAGTTTTGATCCTGATAACAATTTCCCTTGTGGGTTTGTACAGGGTGCCCGCGCCCAGAAGAAGTCTATTTTCAAGGATTTGCAAGGATTTCCCCGAATATTTATGGCTATTTTCCCGAACGACAAATCGCTGTTGCAAGCCTATTTCTGGATCCCATATCCCTTCTTTCAACAAAATGCCTATCCGCTCGTTACTATCAGTTGGTACTCCAATGTGCTACTTTCCCCTAGCGTATAGTTAGTTACCCGAGGACGCGACGATACCCAAGCTGGGGATGAGGTGATTTGGATAAGGTTATCAGGTCAAAGATCCGTACCGCAAGCGGCAAAAGACGCCTGAGCACAACGAAAAGGGTCATTCAGCGTCCAATAAGCATGGCTTAAACACGGTCAATAACATGTGCATTTCGCAGTCAAGCTCCTCATCGGGCAAGCTTTGATTTAGGCTTACAGTTTACTATCCGGATGTCTAGGCTTTGACTATATATAAACTAGGGCACGCGTCGTCATTCCAATACGGTTGAATAAATATAACAAGGAAGATAGAAACGAATGTACATTAAACAATTAGACCCGGAGGTGCATATAAGCAACATTTAGGATAAAAATTCTGAACACATTTAGAAGAATATATATACGCCTGCACTTTGTCGCAGTAACTTCACTGAATACCAAACAAAATTCAAGGGAATTCCAACCAAATTCAAGGATTTTCCCGAATTTTGAGGATTTATGCCGAAATTCAAGGATTTTCCCGGTCACTTTTCGTTTTCCCGGATTTTCAAGGATTTTCCCGACAGCGGGCACCCTGTTTGTACGAAGCCTTTTGGACGGATAGACCCGTACGTTTGTTTAATTACTTTATCCTAGGGTCTTAGATTCACGCTAATACTTGCCGTTAGTTTAATGTTCCCGCTTCCGGACTGCTAGCTAGACCCAATCTACGACTAGTTAGTAGTTGGCAGCTACTATTTAGTAAAATTATTTACTTGGACGGGCTACCCACGTCCCGAACTCGCCTAGGGAATGTTTATGAATTTCCGTCCCAGCTATCTCCATAAAGTATTGCTCAATTACGGTGTGCACTTTGGAACTCTAAAGGTATTCATTATACTTTACTGTTATGCTCGTGCTCGCTCGATTGTTATGTGGGAAGATTAATACGAATAACGTAATTTATTAAAGTAGTAAATACCTATTTGTGAAGTAATTTTATACTCGACGTTAGTTTTGAACAAGGCTGAGTCAACATACACTCTAATAATTAATGTGAATTTTCTTACAAGTAGGATTAATGTCCGGCATACTATTCTCGAAAGTCACAATCAAAATCGTTTAAAATCTGATAATACCAATGAAATATAAAACTCTGTCGTATAGAACACAAAGCTTCGTAAGTAAGTTCAAAATATTCTTAGCAGATTAGCTAGGTGATCACTATTGTACAAAATAAACCGATCAACGATGTGTTTAAAACCAACAGTGTAATATTTCGTTAGGGCTGCTGAAACGTAACCAGAAAAACCGTAAACAAGTTATTTTCGTTAAAGAAATCCGCTGCAGCTACCGAAACTAAACTTAGACTGATTTAGGATAAAATCAATAATGCTAACACAGAAGCTATTGTTAGCTATCAAAGAAAACGCGTGAAAATTATGCAAATTAGCGCTGGCACAAAGAAAACAACAACATCAAGAAACTAAGGAAGAAAAGAAAAGCCCAGGGAAGGCAGGGATATATGAATTGGTGACCAGCAGTTGAGGGTTTTTAGGTAATTTTGGAGTTTTGGGGCGCGTTTGGACCGGAAACCTCCCTGGTACCCTAGTAAACCCCTTACTGTTATTTTTTTTAAAATTCAGGGGCAGGGGTTGGATGGGCATTTTTCCTTATGTCGGGTATCGGAGTTAAAAAGGGAGCAGGGATTCGTCACCGAAGGATTGTGCCGTTCGAGGTGTGGCCAGTAGAATGCCGGTGGACGCTTGATATGGCGCGCGTCTTTCTTTCGTAAGCGATACTATAGCCCTATATTTTGCGTTGAGGCGCGATCCTTGCTCGCTCTACGTGCTCGAGTTCCAAATAATCGGTCAACAGACACGGATATAAAATGTTTATTACTAATGATAAAACGTTAGGCACAAATAATACCGTTGACCACTGGTGGCACTATTTTTGGTAACCGTATCCAAATATGTACTCTCCTCGGTGCTCAGTTTGAAAAAGCCTCGGCACTGCTCCTTCGTACCGTGTTTTTGCTCACACAAGCTTCGCGCTAGTTTTCCGATACCGTTAGGTGAGCACTCGTTACCAAAATAACAGTACTTTTCTTTAGTACTCAATTGCTTCGGGTCGCACTTATACACCACCGGTTCTCTTGCACAGTCTGACGTTTCACTTTCGATATGCACTTCGGCCACTGTTTTCGGTACTCTCGACAATCCCTATCTAATACCTTAGTTCTTAGGTTACGTTACAGTTATCAATTATTTGACCAACTCCTTATCCTTAAGTTATCAAAGCTACTGTTTAAGGGTTACACTTGAGGGATAGTGATTAGGGTTTATTTTATCTGTTACTTTACTAACGTTATGGATTTAACACGACACACTCACGGACGGAAAGTGCACAATGCGATTGTGGGATTACCTCAACCTAGACCTTAGATTTACGCTAATAGTGCCAGTTATATTACACAGACCGACCTCGGACGGAAGCCAGACCACGTTATTATAACTGTACAGTAGCGGTCGACTAATATACAGTTGAAATTAGCTCAGCGTATGCACCCGGACGGATGACGATACTGGTATTTAGGTAAGATACTCAAGTTTTTGGTCGTCCGAACCAGTCTCCTTACTCACCCGGTCTGCTCAAGAATAATGCTCCCACGTCGACGACCCCGGACGGAAGCCAGACGACGCAGTTACACTACTAATATTTTCTAGTCCCACCTGCACTCTCGCCCTGGTTACCGCTCACTCAACACAAAGGGCCTAAATTTTTAAGGTATTACTAAACCTAATACATTTTTGCTAACTACCGCCCCTATTACACTTATAGCCACTTCCACTATTTTACAAGGAAAAGTAATATTACTAATAAAATACTAATAGAAATAGGGTTACTTATTTGTGTCGCTGTTTACTGTTTTTCTCTTAGCAAGGCCTTTCTTCTTCAATCTAGTCTAACATATCACGTAACAGGACAAGCATTTTTGCGCTTCTAGAAGACCTGCAATTCTATGAAATTAAAATCAAAAGGAAACCCGCGTATAGGCGTTTCCTTGCCAAGCAGTAGTAGATAAAGGCCCGAGTAGAGGCGCCTTGAAATAAAATATATAAGGCCCGAGTATAAGCTCCTTCTTCTAAAGATCCAAGGAATGAAAATAATACGTCTCCGCTGCCCGTAGTTCTTTACAGATACATAAATATTGGTGCTAGATCAAAAGCCAGGAATTAAAATAAATAATTCAATGCTCCCAAGCTCTTCCGTAAAGGAACTCATACATCGTAACTCTGGTGCCAACGATTATAGCGTATAAAACACGTTAAACAATGAGAAAGACTAGGTAGCTAGTCTTGTAAAACAAAAATGCAATCATAATGGAAATAACAATTATCAGCCGATAGGTATGCAAGCCGCTAACTCTACGAGATCTATGATCACACTGACTGAAAAATAAAAAATGAAAGCTTAACATAGTTAATAAGAAAAACAAATGAAATTTTATGCAAATTAGGGCTATGAATTTACGAAATTTATAAAATTTTATATTTTAAAGTTAAAAAAAATTGAGAGACCCATATAATAGAGAAAAAAGTTAAAAAGTGAGTTTTGAGGCCCGGGAACCCTTAGTAGCCTATAAGAGCCGCGACACTTACACTTCGCTTCACCGTAGTTAGGAAAAATAAGCGTTAACTAGCTATGTAATATTTGTTATTCCCGACATTCCGCCGACCCTTCATACAAAGCTGGTTTACACTTCATTTTAGAGTTTATCACCGCAACGCACCGAACATAAGGGGGTGAGGTTAATACATACATAATAATGTTTTAAAATTGAATTCCGAGTATAGTGAGTAAGAAGAGGACGAGCTGGTGCAATCTCAGCTGGATTTGACACAAAACTTGGATTCTGTGTCGTAAGAACATAGACTGATCTATCCCTGCCTGTAATGATGTATTTATAAATCTGCTATATGAGGCGTTTAATACTTTATTAATGACTTCTCATGGGAAAGCCTGTCCGCCCTGGGTGTCTTAGCCACCATACACTATTTCGACGTGCCTCTAGTTGAATGCGAACAGCTACGACTCCATTTTCAGGCTTAAAATGACAAAAAACAGGTTTTTAAAGGTTCTTTGCCAAATTTGGCTTTACGGCTACCAGTTTGGCAGCCTATATATCGCGGCATCAGTCTTCGCATCGAAAAACTGGGCCACCAACCGAATCACCTCTTCGAGATCTACAACTTTGCTGGCCACGATTTTTTTGCCGCCCCACTCCCTGGGCGCTATGGACAAGAACATGGTTCGTCAACGCCTCATCAGAAATAACAATTTTTAAATTATCGGCTTGTTATTGTGTATTTTACTTTATAATAATTGCCTATTCGGGTACCAAGCATGCTGGATACAACAGTTTTGATAGGGTTTCAAGGGTTTTATGCGGCGTTTACGTCAAAGGACCCCCATGTGAAAGTTTTGTCCCCCTATGGTCTAGAACACAATATGCAGTGGTATACGGCATATACCTACACTAAATACAAAAGATGGTGTATGAGCCACCATTAACGGAGCTATAGTGTCTTAATCTACCTACTGCTTTTTTAATGACGGTGTCAGGGACACCATACACAAAACCATTATATATTGCGTGTAAATGACAGCGTGGTGTAGCTAACACCATATAAATTTATGGTGTAGTGTACACTATACTGTTACCGACAGTACACTGCCTATGTATACTATCTGAAAATACCACCAGAAACACCATGGTGTCCAAGACACCATATAATTGATGGTGGAAGAGACTCTCAGGGTGGACAAAACTTTCGCATGGGAAGTCCTTTCTAACGTAAACGCTGCATAAAGGACCCCGATGTGAAAGTTTAATCCCCCAATGGGTTAGACCACACCATCCAGTGGTACACGGTATATATCTACACTATAGAATGCAACAGATGGTGTACCAGACTCCATCAACTTAATTATAGTGGCTAAATCTACCTATTGTTTATTACTGACGGTGTCAAGGACACCATCCAAAAATACCTTATATAAGGCGTGTAATTAACAGCATGGTGTAGCTAACACCATATAAATTATATGGTGTGGTCTACACCACGCTATTGTCGACACTATACTACCTATGTATACTATTTGAAAATACAATCACAAATACCATGGTGTCAAAAACACCATATATTTGACGGTGGCAGAGGCACTAAGGATGGACAAAACTTTCACATGGGGGTCCTTTATAACGTAAACGCTGCATAACTTAGCTATAGTGTCTTAAATCTACCTATTGTTTTTACTGACGGTGTCAAGGACATCAAACACAAACCCATTATATATTGTGTGTAAATAATAGTATAGTGTAGCTAATACCATAGAAAATTTATAGTGTAGTCTTTTACATCATACTATTACCGACAGTACACTGCTTATGTATATTATTAGAAAATACCATAAGAACCACCATGGTGAACAAGACACAATTTCATTAATGGCGGAAGAGACACTCAGGGTGACCAAAACTTTCACATGAGGGTCCTTTATAACGTAAACGCTGCATAACTTAGCTATAGTGTCTTAAATCTACCTATTGTTTTTACTGACGGTGTCAAGGACATCAAACACAAACCCATTATATATTGTGTGTAAATAATAGCATAGTGTAGCTAATACCATAGAAAATTTATAGTGTAGTCTTTTACATCATACTATTACCGACAGTACACTGCTTATGTATATTATTAGAAAATACCATAAGAACCACCATGGTGAACAAGACACAATTTCATTAATGGCGGAAGAGACACTCAGGGTGACCAAAACTTTCACATGAGGGTCCTTTATAACGTAAACGCTGCATAACTTAGCTATAGTGTCTTAAATCTACCTATTGTTTTTACTGACGGTGTCAAGGACATCAAACACAAACCCATTATATATTGTGTGTAAATAATAGCATAGTGTAGCTAATACCATAGAAAATTTATAGTGTAGTCTTTTACATCATACTATTACCGACAGTACACTGCTTATGTATATTATTAGAAAATACCATAAGAACCACCATGGTGAACAAGACACAATTTCATTAATGGCGGAAGAGACACTCAGGGTGAACAAAACTTTCACATGAGGGTCCTTTATAACGTAAACGCTGCATTACGGTCGATGAACCCGATTTACAAAATCTAGTGAGTTTTGATTTTTTGGTTATCTATTTACGCCTGCAGCACATTAAGAATAGATTATGTAGGTTTTTAGGCAACTCGGATGCGATGGTTTGGTTTTATAGGATCCAGCACGAACACGTTTCACCCTCGATATGTTAGGGTAGCAGAAGTTTTAGGGTTTTCAACGGGATCAGGGTTGCAGATGTTTTAATGCAGTATATACATTAACCACAAAGCCTGTTACACGCGATTATATACTCAAATTGACAACTTGATAAAACCATGCTCGCTTCGTTTCACCGTCATCTGCGGGTTACTATAATTTTGTATCGTAAGACCGTTAGACTATCTCTGCCAGAGTTTAGGGCATTTATAAATCTGTTATATCAGACAGCTATCATATGCACTGAGTAATGCTGGTTTTATATTATAAAGGACTTCCTTCAATGTTTTATCCGCATTGGGTGTCTCTACCACCATCCACTATATGATGTCTTGGACGCCATAGTGCTTAAAATGTATTTAAAGATAATATACACATGTAGTGCAGTATGCGTAATAGTATGGTGTAGACGGCACCATTGTATTTTGCAAAAAGTTATGGCTCGTTTACATTAATTTGAGTGCGCCGTGACCTAGCTATGTCATATTATAGCGAGACTGCCAACATGTCCGCGTAAACAACGTAGCTACTACAACGAAGATATGAGACAGTCTGTCGTGACTGTATAGATTTTTTATCAATCAGCACTGACTATGTAATATGTCGTTAATTGCCCAGAAAGACAGTATAGCATATCAGTTATACATATCTCAATGCAGAAACGATGTTATGGGCTAAATTTTGGCAGCTGTCCGACACTGAAAATTTAAATTTTGGCAGATCTCCAGCGCAGAAAATTAAAGGTTTCACAGCTGTCCAACGTTGTAAATTTAAATTTTGGCAGTAGTCAAGCGCGGGAAATTCAAATTTTGGCAGTTGTCCAGCGCGGTAAATTTAATTTTGCAGCTGCCCAGCGCGGGAACAGTACGTCCATACTTATCTATTTGTCCCACCAAGTCTGCCACGATGCCCAGCTTATCAAACATAGATAGCTAAATAAATGTGGACAAACAAATTTTCAGCCATGACTATTGATTTTCCCAAGTAGCAAAGCTACACTGTCGATAAACAGCTAGGTCACGGCGCACAGAAATTAAAGTAAACGAGCCATTATACGGTGTCAGCTACACTATATTGTTATCTACAAGTCTTATGTAATAGTGTTTGCATATGGTATCCTTGAAACTGTCATCAAAAACCACAGGTAGATTTAGGCACTATGGTTATGTCGATGGTGTCGCATATACCATCTGTTTTAACGTATAGTGTAGGTGTGTACTGTATATCAAAGGATGGTGTGATGTAGCCTATTGAAGACAATAATTTAACATCAAGTTCCTTTATAACGTAAAAAAGCTGCATGAAGCCTGAAATATATTTGACTATTGCAACTCTAGGGTAATCACTAATAGGACACCTGGGTGTGTGTTCTTGCTGAACACGGTCCTAAAATGTTTTGTCAAGAGTTTTGAATCTTCCGTAGACCTGCATAGGCCACAGTATCACAATCGAGCACTGGTCATTCCGCCGTGCGTATCGATTCAAACAGTCCGAAAATATACCAAGGATTCAGAAGAGTTCAAGAAGAAGAACTTGTATCATCAATTGTAGATTTTGGAGTTGCCGATTCGATCCAAGCGGGTTTGTAGGCGATACAGTACCATCTCCAAAGATGGTGCAACGGTTAGAAACATGCTCATATTATGCGACGTTTACGTTATAAAAGACGGTATATATATGCGAAAATTGCGTCACCCAATAGTCTACCTACACCATAGCATTCAGTAGGGTAGCGCATATGTGGCACCAGCAGATGGGTGGGCTATGCTGGTACTAAATTTCGATTTTAAGATGAATTTCAAACCACTTTAGAGTTGCGCAAACAATTTTTTCATTGAGCAAACATGTTTCCTAACCTAAAAACCGTAAACCATTTGCACCGTTACCGCATACAATACCACTAACGCAGTAGCGAGAACGTAATGTTCCAACGCCATTAGTGTTCATCTAACTATTGTTAGATAACATACAATTTGGTCCTCTAAACTACACTCTGCCGTTGTCAGTCACTGATACACTCACTGTTTGAATTGTTTATCCAATAAATCAGAGCTGATCATGATTTCTGCTATCGCCACAACTTTAATTTTATTTTGAAAACGGAAATTTAATTATATATTACATTTTATTTATATGCAAATAATATGCATTTATAAATTTATTATAATTAATTTTATTTATTTTGATATTTATATGACTATAATTATTATTAACTTGTCCAACTTGTTAAACCTCTGATTTTCGATCCAAAGCCTAGCCTAAAGGGGAGATCAGTTTCATCGGTGGATCCAGAAATTTTTGGTGGAGGGTAAGGAGAGGGGAGATTTGAACCCATCATCCCATCCTTGATCAGCAAATTATTCTAACACTTTTTATGATTTTCGTTCTCCATGGCCCAACTCAGGTCTGACTAACACGAGGCCCTCAGGATTCGCTAGTGATGGCTCTGAAATTTTCTCAATTAAAAAAAACAAAAATGTGAAAATACGACTGTAAAGGAAATTGTCGTATTAAAAGCTCCAAGATGACGTTCGTACTGCGATATTAATTTAAGTAAATTAATAGTGTAACATATGTATGTTTTCGTAGCGTCATATCTTTAAATCGGAATTCTGTCACATGACATACGATATAGTCATGGTATATTGTCAATTTTTAGTAGATATTTTAGTCATAACAGTGCGGTTTGTTTGCTGTTTTGCTAAAAATAACCCACGGTTGCTTGCACTACATTTGTGATTGCAATTTAAGTGACTTAAAAAGTTTGCGTTGTTTTATTCTTGAGTCCAATTTTAAATGCGTACACATGGGTTGTTCATTTGTCAAGTCAGTTCGCGATCCAAAATAACAATGACAGGCATTCAACCAATAAATTCACTTATGTATTTGTGATACAGGATATTAGGCGCTGTTCGCGGTCACTATTTTATAAATTACCAATTTATACTGACTGTATTATTTCAGCGTTTATCCAAATTTTTAGAATAACTACCCGAATGACCGGGGTTCCAAATCTGTTGCTCGCTTCCGGTACCAAAATTAATAGGAAGACAAGATGGTTTGTGAGTGATTGACTTTGTTATTTGAGACAATTAGTCAAATTATTGAAAATCGATTGTGTAATATAGATAGCAAATTATACGTAAAATGTCGATAGGACCAATTTTGCGTGTTTTTGTGACAAGGAATGACTGAAAACCGAATATTTTCCAAAAACATTTACAAATGTTCCACTTTATCTAGCAGTCTTATAACCACCAGTTGAGTCTTATGGTGTATAAATTAGATAAATTGGTTCATGTGTTAAGGATATATGTGTCGATAGGAAGGGGGTTAACTCCATAAGGAACGGAACCGTGCTGTCGGAAACTTTTAGGAAATAATTAGCAAAAATTCCAAAAATTAAGGTAAAATTGGGGAAAAATTGACCAAAATGAAGGAAAATTAGCAATATTTTTTGAAAATCGGCAAAATTTTTGGAACATTTTAAAAAATTGTGAAACATTTATAGTTGCTGGAAATCTCGGCAAAATTTTCTCCGCCACAAGTACCTTGCCGCACCGATTACCGGCTGCTATCCCTTCTGTAGGCCGATGGACCTTTGGCAACTGTGATATACGGCAATTTATCTGAGAATCTAAGCCCATTCTTAGGTCTAAGTCGTTCATCCGCATTTTGGAAGGAAACCGATTGAGTTGAATTTTGAACCATTCGATTCAGCTCATTAATTCGGGGTTCGAATGTCACGAAAAGCATATTATAGTCCTGTAGCTTTTGCTCACTAGTCTTAAAAATGTATTTTTCCAGAAACTTTTAATTTTACAGCGATATATTTTGCGCATTTATTGAAAAATCATTAGGCGGATCCATTGATAATTGCCAAAAAATTGAAATTTTGTCATAAATATGACTGTAATGCAAATTTTGCGAACCGCCTCATCGAATTAAGTAGAATAATACTAAATTTATCGCTCCATCTTCAAAACTGACCAATTTTGGACAGGGAGTGGACTAACCAAAAAGACCCATCACTACTTTGTAGGGAAAATACGAATGTTATTCCAACCAACCATATCAACAAGGAATTGCATAAAATTGTATTCTGTTCGGCACACGCTCTGAAAATGGTATTTATATTGGAGAATAAAACCAGAAACCAACAAATACATTAATATCCAGAAACTATATATACATTTTAATTAGCAAAAACTTGATCATTTGCCGGTCAATTCTTGCCTTTACAATAATTCATATCGATTGACAGTCTAATAGAAAAAGCGAAATTAGCAATAATATGGACAGTTAGGGTTGTTGTTGATTTGTAACTTTTGGTGCCAGCATTTGGGAATTTCCAACCTGATCGTTGATCATATGCAATGTCACCAGGGGAGGCTCTCAAATAGTCGTCGCAAATTCGGGGCCAGTCGTATAAATCGACGGACACCGTTTAAAAATCTCGATGACGGAGGTAGCCAAAACGGGTTGAAGCAGGCCAAATAGGAATCCCTTCGACCCTTTCTGCTCTACTATTCCACAATCCTTGCTGGCAATGTCGATGGAAATCGTTTAAAAATTGATATAATATTCTATTTACACTTATCAACTCCTGACTTAACGAAACCCTGGTTTTCGGGATGCTCCTGTAAAACTCGAAGTTAGGGGTTCACGAAGCGATGCACTAGTTGTTTCGCAGGGATCGTTGGGTTTCTACAATTTTGGAGTCATATGTTCAGCCAGAAGCCTGTTACATTGTTTTCGAAACACCTGGAGTTGTGCTCGTTACTGTTTGAAAACCTACATAGTATACTGCATCGTTTATCCATTCATATCTATAGAATAAACGACATACCAAAGTCCCAAATCACCTTTTCGTGGTGTCATGTCAATCCCGTAACAATTAAACACACATATATAAATATATAAACATGAATATATATATTTCTTATATATTATATAAATATATATATAATATATTGTCGAAGTATTGCCAGGTAAGTTGTTCGTATTAATCTGTATAGATTAGCAGCGGTATGAGTGCGGATATGTCATTGAGTTTGGGGATATTATGGCGGATAAGAATGTTTTCAAAATTTCTGAGTAACGATTCGGAATGTCGATCGCTACCATTAATCTGTGCAATCACTGAAAAATTATCAGGATTAGCTTTGTTGTTACAGTTAGAGTAGTGTTGAAAAACTGCTGAATTAGCAATTTGGGCATTCATTAGTTGTCTTACGGTTCTAGCCGAGATACCGAGGTGCTCAGAGATACTAGTCGTTAAGTATCGGCGTGAGCTCCCGATGTAGTCCGCTTCACAAACGGAACAAGCGAATTTGTAAACGACAAAAGATCTAAGAAAATCTGGGAATTGGTCTTTTTAGAATTAAAACGACTGTTCCATTCTTTTATCGTAGAAGAACTATCTAGGGGAGCCAAGAGCAAGACGAAATGTTTTTGCGAAGTTTTGTTTTGTAAATGTACCGACAAAGGGTAGCTTTACGTAAAGAAAGTTTTCGTTGACTAGGTGTTATATTAGAGACTGTAGTTGACTTTGCGGTAATGGCAGTTGATTACTTTTTTTAACACCAAATACAGTTCCATTAAATTTACACGTTCCATTAGGTGGAAAGCCGTTGTTGTGAAAGAGTTGTTTCAAAAACTGGAACTTGAAAAGAACGTGCAAATATCGAACTCTGAATTAGAATGGTAAAACAGCATACCTCTTTTAACCTAAATATTATCGCCGCTATGTTGATGATACTTTCACGATTTTCGATAATAATCAACAAGCCGCGTTGTTTCTACAGTATCTTAACCCCAAACACAGTTCCATCAAATTTAATCTGGAACTTGAAAAGAACGAGCATTTTCCATACCTCGACACATTAATTTCAAAAAATAATGGCAAAAAAACAAAAATGATTACATCGACGTACCGGAAATCAACCTTTACGGGACTAATCATGAAATTTGACTCTTTCATATACGGAAAATACAAAAAAGGCCTCTTACAATGCCTCCTGCATAGAGCATTTATGATAGGCTCGAATTACAGCATCATCCATAACGAGATCAAGTGTTTGAAACAACTCTTTCACAGCAACGGCTTTCCAGCTAATTTGGTAAACAGCTCTGTGAAAAATTTCATGAACTAAGTTAAAAAGTAATCAACTACCATTACCGCAAAATCAACTACAGTCCTCAAATATAAACACCGAAGTCGAAACGAAGTTATTTACGTTAAAACTACCCTTTGTCGGTACATTTACAAACAAAGTTCGCAAAAGCATTTCGATTTTGCTCAAAACTGCATACCGGAACGCGAATATACGCATAGTTTTCGAAACAGGTAAAAGAATCAAACAGTCGTTTTCATTCAAAGACCGAATACCAGATGTTCTTAGATCTTTTGTCGTTTACAAATCCACTTGTTCCGCTTTTGAAGCGGACTACATCGGCAGCTCACGCCGACACTTAACGACTAGGATCTCTGAGCACCTCGGTATCTCGGCTAGAACCGGAAGACAACTAATGAATGCCCAAATTGCTAATTCCGCAGTTTTTCAACACTACACTAACTGTAACAACAAAGCTAATCCTGATAATTTTTCAGTGATTGCACAGATTAATGGTAGCGATCGACATTCCGAATCGTTACTCAGAAATTTTGAAAACATTCTTATCCGCCATAATAGCCCCAAACTCAATGATATATCCGCACTCAAACAGCAATACGTAACTGAACGAAAGCAATACC
>JASANE010029211.1:0-44120 GCA_030248225.1 Trileptium ribeirensis | reverse complement strand
CACCAACCATCACAGGAGCCTCGAAGGACAATGACGTGTGTGCTCTGTGTGGGTAGAAATGAGAGACAATGGAGCATTTCCTACTTAGATATAAGCAATGAGAAGAAGCGAAAGCGAGGTTATTGGGTAATATCGTGCTGTAGGTTGACATGATTCCCTATATTCAGATGCACAGGCTATGAGAGTTCATTTTTAACACTGGACTCTGATAGCCTGTGGATCTGAATATAGGGAGTCATTTCCAAAGAATGGTGTTGCAAAGGGTCTCCACATAGCAGAGGTAAGAACGAGTTGAATTTTTCAGACATGACTCGACTCGGGCAGATTTAATCCGAAGTCGACTTGGCCCGGCTTGAAACTTTCAACTTTCCGCTTGGCTTGTTACCAGTTCGTTTCGATTCGGCTCGAAGCTCGTGTATAGAAATTGGATTTGGCGGACATGGATGTACAAATGGATGTAATCTAACATACGTGCGTGCCTGCCGAGTTCATTCTTTGAGGCTATTAAATTTTCCAACAAATTGCACAGTACTTTACAATCACACGAAACTAATCCTACAGAATGGTTAAGCACACTATAGGCTCAAAGCGAATGCCTACAGTTGGACAGCAACATCACATATCAGGTACCATAAGCCCAAGATACTAGAGTCATTGAGAAATATAACAATTTTCAGGTTTGTTAAATTAGTGGCTGTCGAGGACGATGTCATAAAAATGTGCTACCACATCCAGTTGTTGCTCTATTGACTTTAGAGATTCGACCCATATTCCTGAAACACTAAAATTACACCACACCCATGTTATTCACCACCAAACGAATGCTCCGGCTAGGTTGGGTAATGTTTCCAGCTTTTGACGACAATGTTCATATTCCTGGGAGGGTCCTATCATAGCAAATATGTCGGATTGCAAAGCAATTACCCACACACTATATACGGGGCACTGTAACTGACGAGGTTTGTACGTATTACGTCACAGGAGACGCTGTCTCATAACCAGCTGCGTTTGGATGGAGACCTCGACCGCACTATGCACCACAGATGCTTTAAAAATCATACAATCTTGGGTAACACCAGTATAAATATGAAGACTTCAAAAATGAAATTGACACCGAGCATCTAGAATATAAACTGCAAGACAAACATGTTCTCTTGCGCTGAAGACGGATCTCAGAATTACGGCATTCAGCACCTTTACCATTGGATTTATCTTAGATAATGCCAGACATAAATTTTTAGTAAAAACATTTTGACTTTCTAAGGCTTGGACTCAAAGATTAATGTAGCCATATTCTATGTTTTGTTGTAGGCAAGGGTATGCGTCACCCGGGAATAATATATAGATTGTTACAGGTGCTACAACCTAATAATGCTCTCTGTTATAAAGCGGGCAACACCGACGATTAAGACTCCTTAAGGCTTCTGATTGAATGAACATTACGGTTTTTTCTTTATGATGAGTTTGATATTGTACGTGCATGCAAACTATGGGCCATGACAACTTAAGGGCTTCCCAACGCTAAAATTGTCAAGCAAACTTTTTTCAAAAAAATTGGGTGCCAATGGATACCGTTGGCAGCCCAAAAATTAAAAATTTTTGTCATAGATGTAGTTGGGACATTCTTTGGACCGCGTCATCAAGCTGAGTCGAATGGTAATAAAATTTTTCTGTTTCGTCAAAATTGATTAATTTAGGGCTGGGGGTATTCCTAGAAAGATCCGCCAAATTATGCGCTCCTACACTGTAACGCAAATACACGTGCCGTCTAGGAATCTATATATAATTATGATCAAACTAGGTTCAGTGTGAGCTATTGTAACTCTCAAAACGGACTCATACTGAGCCAAAATTTGTCTCACTCGCTAACTAGAGCAATGTCTTGTCTGGGTATATAACGAACAGCTAAAGTATATATCTTCTCGAGTACGTGCATAGTAATTTTTTTCTTTGTACAGCATATGAATAAACTTTTCGTGAACTTCACGAAAAATATATTCATATGGTATACACAGAAACCAACGCTTGATGCGATTTTCACAAATATGCAGATTGACTACATGACTACTATTGTGTGTGCCAAATGCAAGAAAATTATAGAAGAAAATAAGGTTTGATGTTGTCGTCGATGAATGGACAGAATTGGTTTCACCTCAATAACGCAGTTCTTCCATGCGGGTGCTGTACAGGTAGAATTTATCCAAATGTATATATTGTTATGTACGAGCCTAGTCCAGTTGAGCCGGTGTCGTATTATATTTTGTCCCCCATTATATTCTGTCCCCCATAAGGTATTATATTTTGTCCCCTCATGATATTTTGTCCCCCATTATATTCTGTCCCCCATTTACTTTTAATTTCAGAAAAAATTAGTGAAAAAAAAGAGTATAACGAAATTATACGGTACTTGCAATCTAATGAATATCCGGATCATTGCGAGTCTAAATCGGAGAAGAGAGCTTTTAGACGTAAATGCCTAACTCTGTCCTACGACTTGATCAATGGCACTCCCGTACACAAACACACGGGTTAACAGAAAGATTTAACCAAACATTGGAAACGCAGCTCATGAAAATTTGCAGACATACCACAATTTAAAACTGTAAAAATTTATCATAAATGTAGATAAAATATGATGAGGGGACAGAATATAATGGGGGACAAAATATCATGAGGGGACAAAATATAATACCTTATGGGGGACAAAATATAATACGACACCGGCTCCAGCTTTTTGACGAAGGTCGGCTCAGCTCGGAGATTAAAATTTAGGCTCGGCTCGATCCGAAATTCTCACCTCTACCACCTGGGCGACATGTATAGTATCGTGCTGCTTATTATTTATGTACTGTAACAATATGCAATAAATTTATTAATTCTAGTACTATAAAAAACTAAACAGTTAAGAATGAAACTTTCAACCACTTGAATATCCAGCAGTCTTCAAAGACACCGATTATAATTCTGCACGAATAAACAAAAAATCAATACTCGTAGTGCTTACGCTTACCTACCAGTGGTATAACTCCCATTCATTTTCTTTTCTATCTTTTATGGATGTAATTATGCGCATACATATTGGAGAACTGCTTCACGTCTGGTCACTTTCTCGATCAGGTCATTCAACTTGTTTTGAAACAAACTGTCACCATATCATAATATTCTATAAAAATTCGATTTATAGTTGCTCCCAGAATTTTAGACAACAAAGTTCTGCGTTGATAAAAAATTAAAAATATTTAAATTTTACAATTTATTTAAAACTAAAGTCTGCTATACATCTAACGTGGAATATATAAAGTTTTTCTGGAGCAAAACCAGTTTATGCCCTACAGTTCCTCTAATCGTTTCCGAACAACGTTAAAATGGTAATTTTAGGGCCTACGTTAAGCACCAGATTTTTTAAAAGGTACGGCACAAATATGTATAGCAGAGGAGCAAGAAAAACTAATTTATCAAGGGCGTCATCCCAGGATTCTTGCATATGTGAAATCAATGTGTAGTCTGTTTTACACCTATAGCAACACTCATTGGACAGTATTAGAGTGTTATTGTCAATCTTCGCAGCAAAATCCTAGTTCAAAAAGAACCAACTTATTGATATTTTGTGTCAGAAGAGGACAGTATTGCTCCGTATCCTGTCAAAATTTGAAATATATATCCGAAAATATTTCGAAAAGTTTATGAACAATGAAATAGATCGCCTTTCTGACGTTATCAAGAATTTTTAGCGTCAATACCACAACAGGAATGCAATCAAATATACATACAGCTTTGTCTCGAAAGCATCAGAATATTTTCTTGCCAAACAAAAATTTTCGGAACTACTTTCTAGAACCTAGAGATAAATGGCTGCAAAACTGTCGTTATATCTTCTAAATTGAGGGCTGTCACGGTGGATTGGACCTAAGTGGATTATGGTTTGTGCCCCAGCTATATAACAGTATAAAGCAATGTTACTTTAGGCAACGGCTTCAACAAATTGTGCATTGTTATGAAACACTGTAAAATGTTGTCAACTTCACGCTTGTTATAAATAAAATGGAAAATGGTGCTACAATAGACAACCTATGTATTTCTATACTAGGAATACTTGTAGCGCTAAGGGATTCTAACTGCACCAATATTTCACGTTATGCGGTGAGGACGACGACTTCCCGGTGAATTGACCTTAGGAAACCAGTTAGCGTAGCAGGCCGCCGGCGGGCTTATCAGAGTGTTCGACCTTGTCCCTATGTAGGCCCGCGCGCTAGTAATATGAAGGTCTCCTTTAGGAAGGGTAAACTGTTAAGCCTGTTCACAGGTAGTAAGGCTGAGCCGGCTTTCCCTCATTTTACTCTTTCGCTCGTGTACATAAACGAAAGTGTAATATAGTTTCCATTTTCAACACCCATATTTTATTGATATCCCATTAGTATTACTTACCGACACTACCTAGTGCTTCCTAGTTGGGACGCTGCCGTAGAACATAATTCCTTACACCCTGGTCTGGCCACGCTTGCCTCTATTGTTTAAACTCGTGCTCAGTGCCCCATTCCACCCATATCTGCAGCTCTACGCTCCGACACCAGGCAAATATGTCAGCGCGGTTGTTTGCTACCCTTTCCCGTCGTCGGCCACTTGTCAATCCCGACCGAACTGTGGGCTGCAACCGTGCTGAAGCACCTATGCCGAGCTTACTTATGGCAGTCAACGCGCCCGGATACTTTGCCGGACATAGGGTATCTTCGCGGACAGCAACAAAACACACACCCGGGCATGACCACAGACACGCTAGATAGCATACCCGCAGCGAGGACATAGAACGTGGAGAGAGCTATACAACAGTGAAAATGAGACCTTCTTCTCGAACCACAAATGGTATTGGGGAACCGGCAAGATAGTCCAACAAGTGTCCTCTCATCTGACTGTGGACCTGCAGTGCCCATTTGTTTTATTCCATTTAGCCTGCGAACTAAATATATCCCTCTCCCTGACCATCCTATTCCAGCGGGTCTGACACTTTTGTATTTTGCCGGTTATCGCCTTATCTTCAACAAGCAAACACTGCAGATACTTTATTGGACTGCAGTAAATCTGCCGCAAAGCAACAAAACATGGGTAACATAAAAGATGAAATAGCATTCAGATATGCACATAATGTACGCGATTTATCTACGTATACCAGTGCCAAGGCCCCGCATCGCGGGATGACACACGAGCCTAATCAAATATTTTACTCATTCCAAAACTATCCTGGTTTTTCCTGAAAACGGTTCTCCCTTTTCCCTGAAAAATGTTTTTGTCTCCAGTTATGGTTTCTTAGAAAACGAAGTGTTTACACAAAGGTTGTAGCTTGACTGTGTCGGGTGTAGCTCAATGCTAGGTGGATTTTACTTGGTCAGACCTATGCATACAGCGATGACAATAAAAAAATGATGCCTGGTGCCTCACTTGGCGATGTCCTTTTAATTGTGCGAAATATTGAACACAATTATACTAGTGATAGCTCCGGCAATTTCACGTTTTGGAGCAGACATGGACTCACTTGCGCAATTTTGGTCAACACGAAGTCGGAACATCGTTCTCATATTTCCACCCGCCTTAGCTAAATATATCACTGTCGCTGAGGCTTATCGGAGAGTTACTGGAAAGGAGAAAATTAGTTGTGGGTTAATTAATACTGCGTCACAATGAGTCCTGGCCGACGTTGCTTGCCCGGTTGATACCGATTTCATTTCAAAGAGGTTGACGAGGCTACCTACTGTCGCTGCACGGCGCGGGAGCAAACATCTAAGATTTTATAAAAGTTATTTAAATTATGATTAAAGTCTCAGGAGAATGAACTCGGGTTTGGAAGGTCGCGAATTATATATTAATTTGGAACCGATTATTTCGTGTTCCCTTGACCCGGGTCGTAGCTGCGTCTACCCTTTGCTTTTGTTACGTTGCACCTTAATTTGCATACAGTGACTACGTTATTTCACTGTCTCTACTAAGCCTGTAGTCACTTGCGAAGGCGGCCGACACGAGAACATCTCGCTCCTCAGAGACCCGTGGTTTTTAATTTAAAATTTACATGAATGCAGCCTATCAGAGTGCTAATTAAGGGGAAGATAAGGCTAAGCGAAGACCGGTGGTGCGTCGTCTTGTTCTCGGGACAGCATCACTTGTGACGAGGCCCAACAACCGGAAAATTCGCCAGAGCATCAGGAGCCCACAAAAATGTTGACCAGGTTCCCTACCGTCGCTACGCGGAGTGAGATCACACGTCGGGAATTTTTAAACGTCTGTTTCTGGTTGATGTTAAAATATCACGAGGGATGACTCCAATACTTTATGGAGGCACTTGCGATTATTTTGTATATAATGCTTTATTTTCTGGCCTAGGTGGCAACTGACTCCAGGCTTTGAATGGTTTTCATGAGCAACACAATACACGCATAATATATATATGTACCCAAATCACGTCGATCTCCTTATTCAAAGCCGGTGTTTTAAAGTAGATTTTGGGCATGTTGATTTAAAGCCTATGTTGAAGATTGCAAAAATATTGAGCTGTTACATTTCCACTGAGAATCACGTCAATGTACTTGGTATAGCATGTTACCCAAGGTTATGTGCTGCTCTTTGCTCAACGTATCCAAAATACCACAAATGCTCCGAGTCACAATTTGACTCAGTCGTGGGTTCCTTTTTTGCTCATAAACATCAGTAAAATTTTGGCTGTTTGGTCTAAAAGTTGTTTGACTGGACGATTAATTCAATGCATATAATCTGATTCTTTACCTCAATTGCAAAATAACGCACTCGATTTTGTCAAGTTTGCTTCAACCTTTCCACAGTGTAGTTCGTCGCGACCAGTTTAGTGGCCATAAGAGATCAGTTCAATAGGGCCGTCACCAATTTGTTATCATAGTAAAATACCAAGGATATTCTGAACTACACTACAATGTGTCGGTTCGTCAAGCACAAAACAGAGGTATTTACATTTTGTTTTTCGCAAACCTGCTTTAACCTTATACACGCCGCTGTATGAAGCACTGAAGAAATCACTATCATTTTTATTATTTTAACACCAATGTGGTTACTAATAAAAACCTACACAAATATTTGAAAAAATATGGTTACTTAGCTAATACTCGCATGTTCCCAATTGGGAACGTTGGCGCCTGGGGCGCATATTTTCTCATATATATATTGTCACGGTAATTTTTTATTTTATACCTTTTATAGTCAGTTAAACGGTGTGAAAATCATGAAAACGAGCTTCGTGTAACCGTTTTCCAAATATCTGACACCATTTTCTCGTATTCTTTTTACGCCACGTACATCGGCCCTGAGTTGTGGTGTACAACGAATGTCTTGTGTAACTCCTGCGAACCCCCGCCGACGCTTTGGGCAGTGGTCCGCCAAGCCGATTTCGCCTTCCTTCGAAACCCACCTTCATTGCAGTTACAGCAACTTCCCTCCGGAAATCCAAATGCGTCATTTTGTCGTTGTTTTCCGTACTATAGCAATGAAGCTTCCATGCAGCTATTACGCACATATTCAAAGCATTCGCAAACAAGTTCAAGCACCACTTTTTGTCTCTAAGTCTTGGTCTGTAAGCTCCCAACAAGTCGATTCCTCCTATATGCTTATTAAAGTCCCAATAGATCAAGGCTGAGCAATAGTTATTCGTTTTGTCTCCGCCGAAGAATAACGCGTTGCGTTGATGATATGCGTCGCAGGTATGCAGTTACTGATAACAGAAAGCACGCTGTTGTCATTTCACCGTACGATCGACACATTTCCGTCACATCGCTCTTCAAAATATCCACGTTCTTTTGCTGCCATCACTTTCGGATTCATTAGGGGACACTTTCCAACGTGCCCTTCATGCACAGTTCCAGTAGCGCGGAATCTCATTTCCCGAAGCTCACACACCAGTCCACATGACGAAAAAAGTTATCGAAATATAAAGAATGTTTGGCTGGATCCTAAATCACTCCGATCATATGTTTAACTACGCAGCTACCCAGTGGCTGCTTTTTTTTGCATCGTTTTGCACTGTACCACGTGCGCCATCGTATAGTTGCATGTTGTATAAAAATCATTCGATGAGCAGATTATCCAAACCTTATACGCAAATCGGATCGGATTGCCCCTTGTGAAGATTTTACACGAATGATGGCCGTAATAGGGCACCATAGATTCGTCGACGCTTAGACGCTCTGAGAAAACTCCAACAACGGCTTGAAATTGCTGTGACAAATGATCATACAGCAGTTCAATTATTGCTAATTTGCTATCTTTCAATTTGAGGTTGTCAACCAAATGAAAAAACGTATTCAGGTGTCTGAATTTCTTTCTAGGCATAACCCCAGGAATCATGTTATTGCTAAGATCTGGCGCGGTTGACCAATAGTAATCCTCAGACGGAGCAGTATGATATCCACTGAACAGTAGAATGCCGAAGAACTTAACAATTGTGTTTGAATTCGCTTCAAACGCTAAGAGCTTCTGCTTTGCATATAAATTTGTAATTTGAGCAACGTGATCTATACACTCGTACCCAAGGACTTCCAAAAATAGATCATGGGGAGATTTGTCGACAAGGACAGGTCGCTTATTGGCCAACATTTATGGAGATTCGCATGGCAATGGATCCGAAAACCGTGCAAAATTCAGATTGGCGTTGGCGCTTTTTGAAACCGTTTCAGAAGCAAGGTTTTGGCTCGCACTTCCAGATTCATGATATTCGGGTACCTCACCACTTCCAACATCCTCTTCAGTATCTTTATCCTCCAATCCTATGTAAACTTCCAGTTTTCCAAAAACATCAGCCGTTTCAAAGATATTTAATTCGTTATCATCGAAATCTTCTTTGTCCGACAAGTCCAAGTTAGGCCCGGGCGGTAATATTGAAACTTCTTCTCGACACATGCAGGAACATGAAATAGCGAATTTACTGCTCCGGCAAGTGTCAAATATTCAGTAATTATAGAATTTAACACTGAAATGTAGATACGATAAATTGTAAATGCAGGAAATAATTCAACTAAACCAGCAATTATAAGACACCGCGAAAGTTCCTATATATTAATTTACCAAGCCAGCATTCGCTGTGCCCGCCAGCGTTCAACTTTGGGAACATACATGTTCATAGCACTGTCTTCTAATGAGAAGTGGGCTAGAGAAAAAATTGCTAGGATAAATGAACACATATGCGTTTTCTTTATAATAATACCGGCATATCGACCGTCCACCTATTATGCCGCATTTGTGGTGTACAAAAATTCCACCGCAACCCACATCACCCTAATTAGAGGAGTTTTCGTCGACCGCTATACGCTAGCTATGTAGTTGCCGCTCACACTTTATTGATAAAAACAAACATAAGCAACTGCTAACTCTACGCTGTATCCCATTTATATGTACATTGCATCTCTGTTCCACGCTAACGTTTCAAACCTATGTTCCACTTTGGGAACGTTGGCGGGTAAATCAAGACGTAGTTGTGATAAGGTTATCAAGGAGGAACGCACACCATTGAAAATCAGTTTGTTTTGCACCTTTAAAATGATTTTAGCGAAGCGATACACGATTGTTGAAGACAAATTTACCGCAAAAGATATAAAAGCCAGCCGTTCAACAAGAACACACTGATGAGTGAGCAACGTTTCTCATTCGAATTTGTGCTTACAGATCAAGTGAAGCTGAGACGAAACGCTATATCATTAAACAATATATACATACAAGCTTTACGGATTTGCTATATATAATTTTGAAATGTCACATGTCGGAAGTGACACCTATGATAGAAGTTTCGGCTAAACAATAATAACTTCAACTTAAACTAAGTTAAGAGTAGTCATAGTTACAAAACAGAAATGTAGACCCTCGCAATAAATGTTTAAAGTTCGATGCAACGGAATGGAATTGTAAAATTGAATCAACAGGCTCAAATATTCTATGCCTATGGCTTTCTTGACTTATTAAAAATGTACAACAAACTGCGACTGCAAAGCAAAGCTATGATCCAGACATGAACCGGGTCACCATTTCAAAAAGCAAAATAGCTTCGCATATTCATAGGGAAGTACTAAGATTCGTTTTGGATAGCGGGTCATTCAATATATTCGGAGCATATTTGCTTATTGTCAGGCAAAAGAACATTTTGTGGATGATGCACATTCAATTATTTGGAAATTTTAATCGTTTCCACTGTGCATTCCGACTGCGTGACGCACATTTTGAGCCACATATATATTTTGAACATCTAATACCCCTGATAGACACATTCGCCATTATCAATCACAATCTGCAGTTCAATTAGAGCAACTCTATTATTAAAATATTATCTCTATTTCCTTCGTTTTTTTCTTTTCGCCTTCGCGGCTTTACGTTTAGTAGATGATTTCTTTTGCAATTTTGCTGCTTTTATCGAGCGAGCCTTTCGTTTCCTCATTCGTAATCGACCAGCAAAGTGTAGCTTTTTCGTTGAAACTGCCTCGTCTTGAGCTACTACAATGGCCGACCGAGGCAACATATCTAAAATACAATATATATATATATATACTAAGCATCAGCAAGTGACAAAATCCCAACTACCGTCGCTCGAGTAAAACGTATTAACAACGAAATAATATGGCTAACACCATAAAATACCCGGTACTCCCATAAACACAACTGAGTATTATTTCTGTCAATGTTCTTCGTTCTAAGATTTATTAAAATCTCCGAATCTGTTTAAGTATACGTTGTCACAAAAATACATAAATCTAGCAGTTTTGCAGAATTGAGACACTGTGGCGTTTGTGTTGGGGTTACCTTTTGATAGAAGGCTATCTTCAGCATCTACAAAGGTTATTTCCATGGTATTTTAATAGTTATAAATAGCACACATATTTCTCAACATACCGTGTAAATGGTTAAGCGATAACCTTGAATTGTACACAATCTTGTCAACATTATGCGAACATTGTCAGTCGTGGGCTCCAAAAAATTAGCAGCAAGCAACTTTCAAACCATCGATTACATTAGTTTAATTATCCGTAATTTACAGCAGGAATAATTGATGTAAATATACACTTAGTTGCTGAGCTTAACTTAGCACTGCTTTTCTTTAAGGATTAAGAAATGACAGGTCAGTGCTTGATACCATGTCGGTTTATATTTACAACCTCGACAGAGGTCCAGTATGTCAAAAATATTAAAAACGCGTACTTTTAGAATCTTTGGCTAAACCTCGAACTTTAGAGTTAAGCAATATTTTGCAGCCCAACTATTACAGCTTTGAGGGCATAATTTCATCGATTATTATTACTTAATTGATCGATTTTAGTAGCCACAAAACTGGAGTACCGAGTCGACTGGAAAAAAATTAAAAATGACACTACGCAAGGTGCTCTGGTATCTTTAGATATCACAAACTATAGATTTCACCTTCCCTGCAATTTCGTACCATTGAGACCGCTAACGGTGAAACTAACTTAACAGATTTCAATTTTTAATGACGACTCCACAGTTGTCGTTCACGAACGGAAGCTTGTACAGTTAAATGTATGATCACATACACACAGAACCTAAGGAGAATTGTACTAAAAGTCACTGTGGTAAGATTGGTTAATCCATTCCACACATAGTCTTGTTGCAAATAATATTAGGAAGTTTACATAACGTAAAATTTCCAAAAGATTAGAATAAAATTAGTGATTTAACATTAGAATTAATACAATGTTAACACTTATAGATATGTGTCCACATAGATATTGCTAAAACATATCAAGAGAAACATTTTGAGCTTGAAACCGATCGGACCACCCATTGCGGAGTTATGGCGATTAAAAGTTAGATCGTGAAATATTTGCACTAGCTATGTGAGCTTAATTAAATGACGCAAGGCCATAAGGTAGTTGGAATAACATCAATGTTTATATTAAATAATGGTCGTGCGTTACGATTTTGTAATCATTTCTTAGTACGATTGAAATATCGGTTTAGGCCACAGTAATAGCTGTAGCTTACGATCAAATCAGTTTTAATAATCGTCAAGTAATTTGTTCAAAATTCTCGAGCATGCGGTGTTTATTATAGCTCATAATAGCTGTGTCATTTAATTATCGTTCATGTAAATTATTGTGACCAAGCGTGTTACTGTCAACGGACAAGCATAGTGCGTCGCACGTCATCTCAAGGATTGTGACGCAACCCTGGGAAAGACCACTGATTGAGCCACGTAAACCAGGAGTAAAATAAATTACACTGAGCTTTTCTTCCCGCCCAACCACCTACCCAGCACCCCCTCCCCAGCTCCCGGCTGGCAAAATTATGATTGCGGAGCATTTGATATAAAATATCATCCCCATAGCCTATTTATTGAAACCGTTTGTATATTTCAAACAATTTATATTTTAGAGGTTTGCTTTTCATTTTAGATTTGAGATTTTGGATTTCGAGCAATTTGTCTCGATAATTCAAGTACACCTAAATATATCTACAGCTATACGAACCACATTGAGTAGAATGACGTTGCCAAAAGTAATTCGATTCGTTAATGCTTTCAGAAGTTAAGCACATCTGTGTGTAACTATTTATCGGAGACTATGTAATACTATTTCGTAATTATTTTCCTTAGAACGCTTCGAGCTGATTTTGCAGCTCGACTGGCGCATTAAACTAGTTAACTTTAAAAGATAATGATCTAGCATGTTTTTAGTAAAAACGAATAAAAATGTTTTTAAAAATTCCCAAATGATAACTCAAAAAATTTGTAATTACTATTATAAACATATATCGCCAAACGTGGACTCGAGATTTAAAGAAATAGTCTTTGGTTTTATAGTGCACATTTAGGAACAGCGTTCTGGCACGAATCGGGCGAACTTACAACTTGAACCGAATTAATAAGCAAGAGAAGCAGAGCCCCTTAAATACTCATTGCACTGAAATCATAAATATATTTATAGTAAAAAGTCCCTGATGTCAAGACTAATTAGAATAAACATTTCTACAATGCTATTCGGACAACAAAAAAAAACAAAAATGTAGTACTGTTTGCAACATGAGTTGCCGAGCATAAAATATGTACGTCAGATGAACTAATCCACAGAAAACAACTTCCAAATTTATTTTAGAACAAGTTTTAGTTAAATAATGTTAGTGATGCTAGGACAATCGCCCGGTCTAATAAACACTATAACACGATCAAACACCATCTATGATAATATCTATAATATATTATACGACTCTGCTATAGAAGCACACATACAAAATAATTGCGTGAGACATATGATAGAACATAATGTATCCACAATTGTTCAACCTCTACCAGTTTTAGCATTAGCAAACCATAATATTGCGAAAGTTTTTATCTTAGTAAATACTTTCAGCTTAATCTCCCAAATACATACATATTTAGAGGATCAATGTTCTGAGCTTGACACAAAAAGTTACAAAAATTATACTGAGATTTTTATCAGTATAGCACAATGAGAAATCGTATAAACCATTGAACCGTCATGATATTGTCGTTTTAGAAGTTCCATCAAAGTCTACATCTATGTAAACAGAGAAAGTTTATATAAGCTGTATCATAAAAACTGTTTTTTAAATAATAACCATGAAATTTACTTACCAGTATCGGCTTGACTAAGCGTAGGATATTTGGTAATTCCAATAGCTTTGCGGATAGGCTCGGACATGAGTGATCTCAAGGCGCTATTTAAGTACTTTAACTTTTGTTCTTCAGCGATATTTTCACTGTCCCGAAGACCAATGTTTCTTTGCCTGAAAATATGGTAACAACCATGCGACGAACCTGGGCTCTCCAAATTGAGGGGGAGCTGGCACTTAAGTGCTCACTGGCAAAAACCGGGCCCCCAGTTTCGTAAACTTGGTAAAATTCTGGGCTCCCCTGGGTTCATTATCGTTTGACAATTTTTGTTTTACCTACGTAACACGCCTAAATGACATAAAATTTGCACAAAATTAGTAAAAAAATCCGTCCGGACGACAAAAATTTCATAAATTTTGTAAAAATTTGCTTCTAAATCATTTTTTCTGCATCAAAATTGTTTTGGAAGCGTTTCTAACGCGATTTTTAACCGTTTTTCTCTTGGCAAAATGACCCCTCCCAAAATTGGGTGCCCCTTTTTCATAAGCATGGACTTGAGGTGGTTCATGACTATGGCAAAATTTTCAGCAAATGGAGAGCCCAGCGTATTATAGTATTATGACTGTCGTACTTCGAGCGTCGAGTAAGTCTTTTTTTGACGAGTAATTCATGTTTATTGTGTAGATACCAGGGAGTAACCGGAATTCCAGTTCCGGTTCCGGTTCCGACGAAAATCGTGTTTCGGTTGCGGTTAGGGCAAAGGGCAAAAACCATAAGGGAACCGGAATTCCGGTTTAAAAATTTTGTTTGAAAATTTTCACGTTTTTGCTTAATCTGTGGTCCAAAAATATGTAATATATACACAATGATCAAGTTCCAATACAACCGAGCAAAACAAAAGATTAACTCAGCAATTTGCCCTGTGAAACGTAAGTAGGGCAAATAATTTCGGTAGGAATTTTTCATCTTAACCTGTAGGAGTTTGTTAAAAAACAAAGCTAGGTCTATGCGTGTAGCAGGTATTTTACACATTCAGAAGTCTGTGGTGTGGGGTATGTTCGGATTAAATTGTCCAACTCGGTAACAAAGTACAGATTACGTTGAGGTACTTAGCGTAAGCTTAGCTAACATAAATTGCGTTAAGCACCAGCCAGTGCGCTTGTAAACTTTGTAAATCAGTCTACATTGAAGTAAAGTAACGTTATGTGCAACGCAGCCAGAAATTGTGCTTTCTTGGCAATAACCTGTATTTATTGAAATTACGCGAGCAGTATCACAGTTTGTCTTAAGCATAGCATTCTGATAACCATTATTAGCTTCCACAGACTCTTTAAAGTTTCAGAAAGGCAATAATGCCATTGCAATACATTAAGTTTAATTTTCAATACATTTATATCCACTATACCTTCATTTCTTCCTTCATCTATTTTACTATAATAAGTTTCGAAGACCTGGTTCCGGTTCCGGTTTAAATTGACGGTTCCGCTTATTCCCTGGTAGATACATACACAAACATTAAAATTTTCTAAAATTGCTTGTGATGTTACAGTCAAGATCCATTTTACGATCATGAAGCCTATGTAGGTATTTTTTGCGCTGACGCTTAGACCTCACCATACTTATAGTGCATTGTAATGCAGAAACGTGTTAACCGTGTCAATCCCACTGTTGAATGTATTCGTATTGCAAGCGTGGATGTCACGAAATCTTTGATTCCGTGAATTTCATTCGTAACACGCTAAACTGTAATGACTGGTTCAACGATTAAATTGATAGACTATTTGTTTCGGGTTGGCTGCTGCTCTATTTATTGTTACAGAGCGCTGGGCTTACCCGAGCGCGATGAAACATGGACCGGGATACCAAGTGGCCCGAAGCGAATAGGATCCTTGAACCATCTTATTCCCGGGCCTTGGTCATAACGTCAAGCCATATTCTAGCTGTTTATATATTACATGATATAAATACATCGTACGTCAGTGTGGTGGATTGTCTTTCGACATCTCTAGCAATAGGAGCAGCAATATTAGAATCTTAGCAACAGCAGCAGGCAGCAATCTTAGCAACATCAGCAGAAACTTAAGCAACATTATAAACAATGTTAGCAACAACAATCATCCTACAACAGCAACAATCGTCACAACCCCAACAAATTCAGCAACGTCAAATCAGCAACTACAACAAAAAATAGATAATTGTCCTCATTACAGTAGTAGCGACTACACAACAAATCAGCAGCTATCCCTTTGTCAACATTTCCGTAATCGTCTCGCGCCACGCATCAACAACATCAAGTCAACCCAACAACAACAACAACGACATACCGACGGCTTCAACGACAATACTCGACCTAACACTCCGTGCCTTGACGTGTTTTCTCGGTATCGGTCGTTCTGTCGACAGTTGTGACGACGCAACTTTCGCGATTAACGTCGCTGTGCCTCCAGTTGTGCGTTGAGGATTCGACTTTGACGGATCTATGATCTCGCTTTCATCTACCTACCGGTGAGTCTATAAACGTTTTTCCATTTCTTCGGCACAGAAGAAACTTTGGCGCAACCAGCAGGATCCAATGGCACCTAAATCTCGTTCTGGCATCATTCGACAAACTATCGGCCCGACTCGGAGTCGGTTAGAAACTAATGTTCAGAAGTCTCAGCAGCTGCTACAGACGCCGCTAATGGGCGACAGTACAGCTATTCAGACGCTTAGTGACGATCTTACCGAAATAACGGCTAAGGTAAAAGCCGGTATGAATGCTATTCTAGAGAAGGATCAGCAGTGGCAGTCGTTGATCTTAGAGCGCGATGATAATGACGCCACTGCTGAAGAAGAAATTTACGCCACAACTGCATTGGACCCAACGACAGGGTATATACATCTCATCGAGCAATGTCGAGAATTGATATGCAGCTTGGAACGGAAGCAACTAGAGACTGCCCGAGCCCTCAAACAGACAGATGCTTCGACGAACGCGGTCGGAGCTGCTGGACGTGATAATGTAACTGCAAAACTCCCGAAGTTGGAACTGCCTCGTTTCGATGGTAACTACCTAGAGTGGGAGAACTTTTGGAACGTTTTTGATGCTAACGTCCATAAGCAACGACTCAGCAATGTCGAGAAGTTTTCCTATTTACGCTCACATCTTATTGGTGTTGCAAGGGACGCGATCGACGGCATCGTCGTTAATAACGATAACTACGAAAGCGCAGTATCGATACTGAAGGAGCGGTTCGCGCGCTCCCCCGGCCAGCTTGTGGGCAACTGGTACAGTCAGTTAAAACGCCTCCCGAAAGCCTCCGATGAAGTCAGGTCTCTAATGTCTACATATGACAATTGCGAAAAAATATTTCGGCAACTTAGCAACGCTGGCGAGAACACGGATGCCAATAAGTCACTTGTTCTGGACATGCTCAGCAAATTCCCGCGAACTGTCGTCGCGGACCTACTACGTCTACAAAATGTGGGCAGCCATTCGTCACTGCACGATGTTCGAACCGCATTGTATAAACACATAAAACAATACGAAGACCTCAACGAAATAATGCGGGACCTCAATCCGTTCCAACCCGTCAATACTAGAAGCGGCGAAAAACCGAAGTCGCCACACTCTGGTCATAGTTCCAACCATCTATCGACGTCAGCGTTGACGGTGTCTAACAAACAGTCCACGAAGTCGAATGGGAAACCAGATCAACCTCAGAAACCATGTAAATTCTGTGGAGATAGACATTTCGCGTCGGAGTGCAGGACGTATGCATCGGTGAAGCAACGGCTAGACAAACTCCGGGAAGCTGGTAGATGTTTCCGATGTATGAGTCTGGCACACCGAGCGTCAAATTGCCAATTATCAGCGAGCCGAATTCGATGCTTCTATTGTAAGTCGGAAGGCAAACATGTGTCTCCACTGTGTCCTGTCAAATTTATTGCCCCGAAGTCCGATGAAGTAGTTGCAGTAGTTTCAGTTTCGAATGAAGTGCGTGACAACCCGGCCCCTTCTAAGACTACTGAGGCGGTTCCGAATTCGACTCTCTTGACGAACAGTGAACACGCTGTACTCATGACGGCTATTACGAAAGCACGAAATCCTATAACGAACGATCAAGTCACCGTGCGAGTATTGTTCGATTCTGGGAGTCATCGGACATATATTACGGACAAATGTGCCGGATCTCTGAAGCTGTCAACGGAAGCGAAAGACGTGCTCCATGTATCAGTCTTTGGTTCAAAACGAACAGTGCCGCTTCAGTCAGGGTTGGTGTCGTTTGTGCTGAGTCAACGCGATGGTACGACACGATCGGTCGAAGCTCACACAACTTCACTTATAACTAGCTGTCCCATTACGACTGGCAACTTACCAGCGAGATTTGTCGATCGTCCTTTCAATGAAATCTGCCTTGGCTGATGATGCAGAGACTAGCGACGGCTCGATTAACATATTGATAGGCTCTGACTACTTTTGGGAGTTTCTGGTTGGCTCCCGAATCAAACTCTCATCCAGCTTGTATTTGATGCCATCTACATTAGGACTACTCGTCGGCGGCCGCTGCGAAAATCAAGTTGGTACAGCAGACGAGACGCCAACTTTGCTTTGTCTCACCGAAACGTTTTCGAGGATCCCACTATATAGCGGTCTGACCGCAACAACTTCTCCACTAACCTCGTCTTATCCCGATGTTGACGAATTCTGGAGTTTAGAAACGATTGGTATTGACGATAGTCCTATTAGCAATGACGACGACGAGGCTATCAACCATTTTAACAACACTGTCAAATTTAGCGACGGACGCTACCATGTTACGTGGCCATGGAAGCCCAAATCGTCGACACTACCGTCCAATTATGAGTTGGCGTTGGGCCGATTAAGGTCTCTGTCAAAACGCTTACAAGCAGATACGTCGGGCGTCCTACGGCAAAAATATCAGGGGGTAATCGACAATCAACTGGATCTAAACATTATCGTAGATGTGCCCAAGAACAATGCTGCGCGCACGAGCTTGATCCACTACCTCCCGCACCACGCCGTGATGAAGCCAACGAGCACCACGACAAAGGTACGAATTGTGTACGATGCGTCAGCAAAGACCAGGAAAGACAATCCATCGCTAAACGAGTGCCTTTTTCGTGGTCCAGTACTACTTCCGGATCTTTGTGCTGTGTTAATTAGATTTCGGCTTCGCGCTGTAGCGATTGTATCTGATGTAGAGAAGGCCTTCCTTCAAATATCCCTCCAACCGACCGATCGAGATGTAACTCGATTCTTATGGCTCAAAGACGCTTCCAAGCCGGTAACCGGCGACAATGTTCGTGAATTGCGATTCTGCCGAGTTCCCTTTGGTGTGATTAGTAGTCCTTTCCTTCTCGCCATGACAATTCGTTATCATATGAGTCAACATAATAACTGGATATCGAAGGACACTGCGTCCAACATTTACGTGGATAATGTGTTATCGAGCGTGGATACTGTAACCACGGCAAAGGAATTCTACACTACAGCGAAGCAACTATTCTCCGAGGCGGGTATGAATCTCCAAGGGTGGGCGTCAAACTCGAGCGACGTCGAATCTTCTATTCCGACGTCTGACCGCGCAAAGCAGCGACAAATTAAAGTCCTCGGTCTGTCGTGGGACTTAAACAGTGACACATTGCAAATAAACGGATCCAGTCAACGATTTGACGCACATCCCTTGACGAAACGCAACATTTTGCAGGCCATAGCGGCTGTTTACGACCCCTCGGACTTGTGCAACCAGTGTTGTTGCGGGCCAAATGTCTTCTGCAGCGACTGTGGATCGATCAATTTGAGTGGGATCAGCCTATAGATGATCACTATTCGGAATGCTACAGGCAAATCGTCGCCGATATCGCTGGTATTTTTACCCTACCCATTCCCCGATGCCCCTTTGCGAAGTTCGACGGGCAACGTGTTAGCGTAATTGTCTTCTGCGACGCTTCGAAATCGGCTTACGCGGCGACCGTGTACATCAGATTAGGGTGCGATCGGACCAATGAATGGGCTACAAACTTGGTGTTCTCGAAGTGCCGGCTTGCACCTAAGAAACGAGACGGCGCTGAAGTGTCGTTACCTCGCCTAGAGCTGCTAGGTGCCATCATTGCTACGAGAGCAGGCACGTTTGTCCGGAAAGCCTTACAATCAGACGTTCCCGTGCCGATTGTGTTGTTCACCGATTCCACATGTGTCTTGCGATGGCTCCGTTGCACATGTCCACTCTCTGTCTTTGTGGAAAATCGAGTCGATGAGTTGAATAAGGTTCCGTCCTGCGAATTCAGATACGTCGGGACAGCGGACAATCCGGCGGACTATAGCACACGAGGGAAAAGTGCATCCGAGCTGAGGTTTTCGAGTTTATGGTGGCACGGTCCCGCCTGGTTGAGTGAAACACGTGACAACTGGCCAAATGACCCCAGTGAAGATGACAATAGCACTCAGGAGTTGGAGATCCGCAAGTCGCAGACTGTATTCCATACTCTTCTCTCGGGGGAGGCGCCGACGCAACCCGACGATACAGCAATTGCTACACCTCTAGCAATGGATCCCAATAGATATTCATCATTCCGAACTATGCTACGCGTGACAACATGGTGCCTAAAGTTTTTAAAAATGAAATTCTTGGTACCGCTGCGGCGTTTGGAAGGGGGTGATAGCAAGATGAATTTAATCTTTGGTCACATTTCTGTCGATCCTTGCATCGCATCCCTTGAATTGCGATTATCGAAAGACGTTTGGGTCCGCTATGTTCAACAAGAATGCTTCAGCGACGTCCTGGCGTGCCTAAAGAATGGCAAAAGTCACCCATTGGTAAAGCAACTAGCGATCAAGATTGATTCGAACGGGGTTCTACGGTGCGGCGGTAGACTGCATAATGCTGATTTGGCAGCGGAGACAATTGAACCGAAATTGATACCAGGCGGTCATCATGTCACGACTCTGATAATCCGTGAAATGCATGAAAGCATGTTTCATGCAGGTGTTGGTCATACGTTGAGCCAACTGCGGCGCGAATTTTGGATACCTCGAGGTCGAGCAGTCGTCCGGAGAATCATCACTCGATGCATTGTTTGCCGACGACATAATGGCGGCCCCTTTGCGTTACCTAATATGCCTCCCTGGCCAAGGGAACGTATATCGCGTGCCATCCCTTTTCGTTTTACTGGCCTTGATTACCTTGGACCGCTCAACATAAAACTCGGGGCTGATACCAAGAATATGTGGGTGTGTCTCTTTACGTGTCTAACGGTCAGGGCGGTTCATTTAGAGTGGTTGTCGGATTGCTCAGCAATAGAATTCTTGCGATGTGTGATCAGATTCGTTTCCCGAAGGGGTGTTCCTGAACAAGTTATCTCCGACAACGCCCCGCAATTCCGGTCAACAAAAACGGCGTTTGACAAAATTTGGCACGCGCTATTACGAGACGATTCTGTTAGGACGTATGCCTCCGACAAGCGAATCGAATGGAAATTTACTACACAACTTGCCCCATGGCAAGGCGGAGTGTATGAACGCTTGGTCGGCGTGGTGAAACGGTCACTGAAGGTCCCTATAGGACGCAGAATGCTAAGATGGGAAGAGTTTGTCACTTTGATTGCCGAAGTCGAGGCAATAGCGAACAGTCGCCCCATCACCTACGTCTACAGTGATTTAGCGTCAGGGTGGCCTCTTCGACCAGTCGACTTTCTGACGGATTTAGAGACGGGGTTGCCGGAAACTGACGTTAGTTTGGACATGAGGGACATTGGTTTAGCTGGCAAGGATTTAATCCGATATTGGAAGCATCGTCAACGGCGGTTGCGATGTGTCTGGGAGTTTTGGAGTACGGAGTACCTCCTGAGTCTACGCGAACGTGGACATCTTCATCATAAGCGGCGGTTTGGCGAGGTTAAACAATCTCCTCATGTAGACGAAGTTGCGATAATTGAGCACTCGTCGGCACCGCGCGGCGTCTGGAAGCTCGGGAGAGTTGTCTCGATCGTCCCGAGCAATGAAGGGGCTGTCCGTTCAGTTGATTGCGGTTGGAAAATGGCATGGTGATTCGTCGGTCCGTGCGTCATCTGTACCCCCTGGAAATCTCCACTGTTCGACAAATTCACGACAATGAGCATCACAACAATGAGCAACATGATCCGCCTGATACGAACAATGGTGCGGAAGTAAATCTCGACGGGCCAGTTAATGCTGCAACCGAAACCTTTGCAACACCGAACGAGAGCCATCACCGCGCCAGCATCGATGACGACAATGACCCATTCGACGGTTTCATTGATGCGGAAGTGTTGGAAGCGGTTAATCGAGTCAACGCAACGGCCCGATATCGCACTGCTGCGGTGAACAATGACATTCTCAACGGTTTGACATTAGCTGCGGTAACCTTGTCGTTCTCTGCTCGCATTTCCCATTAACTGCCGCGCCTCCAAGAACAGTGTAACACGATAAAAATATTCATTTAGTTCAATTAATATTATTTATTATTTACTATCTGTTATCATTTTGATCTTAATAATAATTAGTAATGTAATATACAGGCTTTGCTCGTGTTCTATTCATATTTTGCTTGTTAGCAATATTCTTGTACTGTAATATGCCACCACAAGTAACATTTCTTGGTCTCCCGAGTGTCACGCAATCTTTGATTCCGTGAATTTCATTCGTAACACGCTAAACTGTAATGACTGGTTCAACGATTAAATTGATAGATGTTTCGGGTTGGCTGCTGCTCTATTTATTGTTACAGAGCGCTGGGCTTACCCGAGCGCGATGAAACATGGACCGGGATACCAAGTGGCCCGAAGTGAATAGGATCCTTGAACCATCTTGTTCCCGGGCCTTGGTCATAACGTCAAGCCATATTCTAGCTGTTTATATACGTACCTGACTCCGGTCAGGGTTTTTCTTCAATTGTTAAGAACAAATCTCTGCCCAAAAGTTGCACTGTTGACCGGACGAAAGAAAACGCTCCGTAGAAAACGAGGCGATACAAAATAGCAATTTGCGCATACAACGTTGAAGGTCCAACAAAAAAGTCACTGACAGTGCGGACCGCCAGGATCATATATTACATGATATAAATACATCGTACGTCAATGTGGTGGATTGTCTTTCGACATCTCTAGCAATAGGAGCAGCAATCTTAAAATCTTAGCAACAGCAGCAGGCAGCAATCTTAGCAACATCAGCAGAAACTTAAGCAACATTATAAACAACAATCATCCTACAACAGCAACAATCGTCACAACCCCAACAAATTCAGCAACGTCAAATCAGCAACTACAACAAAAAATAGATAATTGTCCTCATTGACAGTATTAGCGACTACACAACAAATCAGCAGCTATCCCTTTGTCAACATTTCCGTAATCGTCTCGCGCCACGCATCAACAACATCAAGTCAACCCAACAACAACAACAACGACATATCGACGGCTTCAACGACAATACTCGACCTAACACTCCGTGCCTTGACGTGTTTTCTCAGTATCGGTCGTTCTGTCGACAGTTGTGACGACGCAACTTTCGCGATTAACGTCGCTGTGCCTCCAGTTGTGCGTTGAGGATTCGACTTTGACGCATCTATGATCTCGCTTTCATCTACCTACCGGTGAGTCTATAAACGTTTTTCCATTTCTTCGGCACAGACCTGGTCAGTCAAATCGGCGGCCATACAGGCACTTAACACTGTCGAAAACTTTTGCAGCCATAGAAGATTGGGTGTAACAAGGTTCGCCCGTATCTGAAACGCTGATATAAAACCAGCACCTGTCATATGGAGCCCTTGATATTTGTTCTGCGAGCAGAGCGTGGAAGCGGCCGCGAGGAATCTCTCTTGAGCCGTAAAAACGAACAGTGCTGCGAGATATATCTGTTTGCGTCGACATACCACTGAAACGTTGGCGGTCGAATCCCTTTAGGGAACTGATAAGAAAGGCTGAAGATCATACATTGTGGCGGAATTTGATCTCAAGCGACGGGCTGACCCCTGGACCTCGGTAGATCGGGTAGTTTATCTTCAGTTGCTTATATGATTAGAACAGCCTCTACAGTTCTTTGGTACGATAAACAATACGGTGGTGTGGTCATACCGAATCCAGCATGATTGTAGTATAGCTTTCAGAAGTTTTCACTTGGTTTAAGGAAGGCAGTATGAACCCGATTTATTGAAAAAATTTCGTCTGCTGCTGCAAAGCATGTTACGGGTGATTACACATACTAAGAGTCGATTATGAAAATTTTGTACACGAGTATGATACTTGGTAATACTGATATACATTCCCTTATATTATGGCGTGACCGTTTTACGGCTTACCATCCCCCCAACCCTTAAAAGCTTCCAGGAAGTGCCCCTCTCCAAGGTTATTTGCAGGGGCATAATTAAAACCAGTTATAGGTAGAATTGTCTTCAAAAATCAGACGTAGTTACGTTCAATTCCGATCGTTTTGTCGATCTTTTTGCGATTAATTTAACGAAGTTCCATCGCGTTAAAAAGGCTCATTTAATACAAGTGTTATTTTGCGATAAATTTAAAAACATTCGTTTAAAACAGCATGGAGCGATTGCGATATCACTCGAGTTTCTTGCGTTCGTTTTTAGACTTAATTCTGATCGCAAATGTGGCGACTATTGCATCGCCAACAACCGATCAGAATAAGACAGCAATAGGAGTCACCGGTGATTCGTCTGCCATGCAATAATATGATTGGTCGATGTCGATGCGATAATTACTACCCCTCAAAGGTTCCGGAGTTGGGTGGGGGTACTCTCCTGATATCCTTGGCGGGAAACCGAAAAACAACCACATCATTATAAAGGTAATGTGTAGAGCATTACCGATTGAATACTCTTCTTCAAAACTTTTATAATCAACTCTTCTACACAATGAAAACAATGAGCAAAACCACAGTCGCCCCGTTTCACTTTCGCTTGCGAGATAGTAGCAATATGCACCAAAACACAGCTTACCGTCCTGATTAGAGTCTTGTGAGTCTAGAGTTTGCATAGTATTTTCGTCTTCTTCCTCTTGTTTTGATTCGGTTTCGGCGGTTTCAGTCTCTGCAGGAGCAGAATCAGAAGAGGGCACAGACGGTGTGGTAAGACGACGTGGAGGTTTAAGAGCCTAGGATTTGGTAAATAATAACTGTTACGCTACAAGGTATGATGCTGGAAATGACACTTGTGAAATACCCACGCATATTTGATAATGGAAAAAACTAGACTACGGAAAAACATTCTCCTAACAAAAATAAGTGTCGACTGCTAGCTTCTCCATTCGCTGAAAATTTTGCCAAGCAGGTGGCATGAACCGGGGGCCTGATTCGGAACACGGGGCGCCGCATTTTGCCATGGGGCGTAAACTGAGGGCCCTGGCTTAAACTGGGGGTCGAACTTTAAAAACATTAATGAATAGGCTCAGAAACGGTGCAAAACCATCTGTATTGAGACTAAAACCGACTTTTCAATCATTTTTTGCTGAAATTAGTCAACGTTTAACTTCGGAAAGGAATTTTTTTTAAATTTTATTTCATATGGGGGTGTTTTTGACGATGTGAAGCCCAAAATTTTACCGAGAGAGCCAAAATTTTGCCAGAAAGGCCCAACCGGGACAGTGGTTTTTTGCCAGGGGGTACCGAAAAATGCCATGGGCACCTCCACCCCAACTTTGGAACAGCAAGGACTGGTGAGTGAGAACCCGTGATAACATCCATATACTCAAGTCATCTGCAGCTCAATATACCAGGAATCTGTCGGACCTTCAGCACAGAAATCGGGCATGAAGATAGAGACACAGAGATATCTTGTCACTCCGAAATTTATCGAAAACAGTTTTAAAACCACGGCAAAAACTCCATCCGGTTAACATTCAAAATGCGAAAAACGATGGTTTAAGCTAGAATAAAGTAAAAAAATATATTATTTTGTCACAAACTTACTATGTTTTATAGATAAATACTTAAATTTGATTAGACAATAGAAGCCACCTTGAGATCACTTCTAAACCGCTTTCAGTAAAGGTGTGACTTCAATTGCTAAAAAATATGTTACCAACATTTCTTGGCTTAGAGATCTGACAAACAGCTTAGCATCGCCTCCTTGTACGGTGTTGCCAAATGTAATGAATTAAGCAAAAAATAACAAAGAATTATATATTCTTGCTTTTGATGTAGCGAAATTTTGGGCTGGCAGTTTGTGGATTATTTCTTGTAACATAAATAACTAGTGAAGCTCGCTTGCGAGCCAGAAATCGAGTGGTGAGAACAATCCCCCGAAGCAGAAGTGTGAAAAATATTTGCCACACAATATTTTCGACACTCGCAATGAGCTTGTCGGCCCAGAAAACCCCATATCCGACACTAAAACCAACAATGAAGACACATTCAGGTGCTTTTCCCACGACTTCTCACCAAAAATTTCGAAAACGTCATTTTTAATGCCAAGTATGAACCAGAAGTGTAAAAAATATTTGCCCAACAATATTTTTAACACTTGCAATGAGTTTATCTGCCCAGAAAACCCCATAATAAGACACTAAAAGCAACAAAAAACACACATTTAGGTGGATTTCCCACGACTTTTCACCAAATATGAAATTTGGCGCCAACTATAAGCTTATCGACTCCAGATTGGGAAGTAGTTGAAAAACTTGTTATATATCATTGGAAAGCCCTGGTAAAGCTACATGGAATAGGCCTATTAGTTTGCGGATACCTCGTTTACTTATTGAGAAAAGTCGCAAAAACTGGAGGTGGTGCCCGAAAAATGGGCCAAAATGACGTCATTTTGCCCCATAACTTTTCCCACGGGAAAAAATTAAAAAAAATCGGTCTCCGTCAATACACCGAAATCGACCATTGCGGTTCGAATGAGCTACCGTGCATCAAAATCGGCCCAACAGTTATCGAGATCCAGGTGCGACAGACAACACACACAGGACCTCCTCAACCCCCCTCAAGAGCCAAAATTGAAAACTCTCGTTCCACTCGCTCGCTTACTTGGGTCCCTTAATAAGGCCGAAAACAGTTTGCAACTTCTTCCTCCCGTAAAATTGGGCCATGTGAAAATGGAATCCGAAGATACAAGGTTTTGGATGTATACCGACAATAGGTGGAGATATTTCAATCAAATCAGGTTCATTTCGTAGAGAATTCAATGAAACTGTATAAAAATTTTCGCGCTAGCTTACACTTGGATCCACCATTAAAAGGCCAAAAGGGTTTTAAAGGGCCCCGTGAGGCCCGAATAATACCAAAACAGTCGTATCTCCATACACAATGAAAATATACGAAGTTTCCGTGATTCCATTTCATTGAGCCAGAAAATCTCTATGTAGCTGCACACATGTGATGCACTATTGCGTCAGATACCCATGCTGCAAGATTAGGTAAAAAGTTTTTAAGATGAACCCAAGAAACCAGAAATATACGAAATGATCGTACCTCCATACAACAATGAAAAATGTATATAGAGCAATACTCTTGTGCTCACTTTGTACGAGAGAAGCTCGTATTACGTAATGGTGGTATTTTGCAGCATTAGGTAAATGGTCTTTAAAATGGGGCCAGAGACTATAAATATTAGAAAACCGTAGGATGTATCTCCACAATCAATGAAAACATATGGGTCTGTGAGAGCGAGGGAAGGTCTATCATGCACATGAAGTGTTATTGCGGCGGTTACCAATGTTGTACAGCAGCCGCCGAAAATGAGTGTTCAGTTTCGAACGAACGAACATCGAATAGATTTCGAACATAATTTTTATGTGAGAATAATTCTGGAACAAACTTGGAACACATTTCGAATAAATTTTAGAAAAGCGCACTAAAAATTTGATCAAACGCTGAACAAAATTTGAAATTTTTCGAATGAACATCGAGCAAACATCGAAGGAAATCCACTCATTTGCGGAGAGTACTGTAGAATGGTATTCGACAAGTCCATAGTTATAAAATTATAACGCAATTAATCATTACAAGTTTTGAAAAAAAATTTATAAACAGGAACTGGAATAAGAGATGCCTGGTCTGCTTAAAATGATAATCATTCTTAAAATGATAATCATTGTCAAAAAATGCCATTTATTTTACTCAAAAAACTGAAAACGTAAAATAGCGAACGTCTGTGGAAAGTAGACTTTTTCCAATAAATCTTCACGGCCCTAATTAATCGTTTCACTTACTAAAATATCCAAAACTAGCAAAACGCAAACCTGAATTTTCATTCAGTCGGGTAAAATAACAAAACACTGCTGATGCACCACTTAGTACGTAAACGTTATTTTTTGGCTAAGTAGCTATGTATTACCGCAAAATTAAGTCTGTATACGAATTGTAAATAAAACTTTATAGACATAAACACAAGAAAAGCGTAATATTAAAGTACGGGCAGTTAGATTAAGTTTGTGTGTCTTGATACTCAAGCGAAAATAATTATTCATAAGAACTTGAGTCCGAGTAGCAAGTGTGTGTGATACAGAAATGTCAAATGAAACTAACCGGTCTTGCCTCTGGATCTGTGACAGGTACCCACTTCAATATCTTCATTGTAGTGTCTTTTACAATAACCCATTTCTTTTCCCTAAAACAAGTATATCATAGGTGCACATTGGGGCTAGCGATAGGAGGAGGGGGTTGCACCTTAACGCTTTGACTCCCTCAAGCCATCTGAAGACTTTGCGCCAACGGCGCGCGGAAAACTTTGGAAATTGGAAAATTTGATAAAAAAATTTTTTATAACATTATTATTTTCAACATTTTTAGCAAAGATATCAGAACATTAGCAAAAATACATGAAAATTTGGAAAATTTTAGCAAAATTGGGAAAACTGTGATCGAAATTACTTGTTACCCACCTCTGCTGCATCCATCTGCCTTCCCTAAGCCGACGAACCTCACCTATGTGGGGTACTCATTCTGAAAGTCGTGTTAATCCCCTGGGGAAAATTTCAGCAAAAGTGAGAGAAATTATGAGATTATTACCTGATTTCCTGACTTTGTGGTTGCTTGGTGGTTTGGTATCTACCATCTCTCGCCGAATTTATCTGTTCCTGGCTGAAGGTATCATTGCAGAGATTGTTATGCCATTGCCTTAATAAGATATGACAGAACCACTGTTCGCAGGCCTTAACAACCTGTCGCTTCGCAGATACAAAGGCACGGCCCCTTGATCGAGTACAATGTGCTGGAGCCTTTGGCGTTGCGAGCGTCGGGGCGTACGTGTATCCTTCATCCGAAGTGTTTGACCTAGAAATCTAAGAGCGTGTTCACACGCTCAAACTATTTGCTCAAATTTCGATCAAAATTTGAAAGCGCCTTTTTTGTATTTTTTGCAAGTTTGAACGTGTGAACACTGTCCAAACTTTTCATGAATATTCCTCCAGCCAATCATGGATAAGATGTATTGTCTGAAAAGTTTGAGCTCAAATTTAAAATATCCCAATTTTTCTTTAAAAATCGCCGTCAAATTTTGAGCTCAAATTTGAGCAAAAATTTTGAACGTGTGAACACGCCTTAATGCGTGCCTGATTTAGGCTTATCATCACGGCAGAGTGTTTGACAGTAGATAACCGGCCCGGGCTATTAGAATACTGCTTGCTACACGGACAAATTTCGAGATTCCGCTGTGATGTATGCCGTTGAGCTTGACCGACCATGTGCCGCTAGCATAGAAGAGTATGTGCAGGATGGCCGCATTGTAAACGCCGAGCTTAGCGGATCGCGGTGACACCTTTCAAACACTATAATTTTTTCACGCCTCTAAGAGCTGCACAAATTGGAACACACCGTTGAGTACATCAGCGTTACTCGAGCCACTCAAACACATTGTGCTTACGATGTAGCACAACAGAGCAAGATGTACGAGGTTGTTCTTCCAAATATCCATAAACTAGTAGCTTGTCTTATCTCTTGATTAGTTGAGGAGATATACCAGCTTATGTCGCACTTAGAGACTCACGAAGGGTAAAAACAGATACTTCAAGCTTTTAAATAAGTTGTCGCACAAATTAATACGCCCACCCACAAATGAGTTACGCGTTTTACTCTTAAAAACCAATAACGAACATTCTGTCAAATTTCACCATTACCCGGTTAGTAATAATTCTTCGCTTCGCTCATTTCACCTATTGCACTCAGAACTCCATAACTATGTACATAAGTAGCTTATAAATATACAGAAATAAATATCTATATACGTATGTGGTCCATACGGGGTTATTCTATAAGAATCTGACGCCACCAAAACCATATCCACCCCTCCCCCCCACGAGACCATCTTAATCGACGAACTTGAATACGTTATTATATATAGACAAAGATATGACAAGTATATACTTAATACCTAATTATTATTATAGCTCAATTATTGAAAGCTTTAAATCAAATATAGCTAGTATATATATATCAGATCAGAATTAAGCTGAAACTTAACAGAGTTTTTACAAGCAAAGTAAAGCACAATATGTAATTATCAGGGAATAACCGGAACCGAAATTTACCGGAATCGGAACCGTCCATTTAAACCGGAACCTGGTCTTCGAAATTTATATATAGTAAAACAGATGACGGAAGAAATGATGGTATAGTGGATTTAAAATGCATTATATAAAAATACCTTTTACATTAAACTTAATGTATTGCGATGGTATATATTATTGCTTTTCTGAAACTTTTAAGACTGAAGAAGCTAATAATATTTATTTATCGATCAAATATGTCGGTTTTTGGACATTCAGAGCACATAATGTATTCCACTATACGTGCACCAATGCGTATACTGCGTCAAATCGAATGTGCTTACAAAGCTTGGAGCGTAGAATACACACTTTCGCTCTGTCTCCAGTCGCCTCCCTTTACTACACATACGTTTGTTGCATGTTCTTCTGTAGGAAATTTAAATTATTGGTTTATATGATTCTAAGAGAAAATAATAGATAGAGAGTAATTTTCTGATCAGTGGTCAGAGGCACTGTTTAGGCTAGCGTTGGACAAACAGTGCCCGTCAGTTAGATGATAATGATGATAACTTTCTAATCAGAATGCTATAAATGAGGCACACTGTGATACTGCTCGCACAGTTTCAATAAATACAGTTCATTGCCAAGAAAGCAGTTTCTAGCTGCGTTGTACATAATGTTGGTTTACTTCAATTTAGACTGATTTACCAAGTTTACAAGCGCACTGGCGGGTGCTTGACGCAATTTATGTTAGCCAAGCATACCCTAAGTACTTCTGCGTAAGCCATACTCTGTTACCAAGTTGGACCGGTTTAATTCAAACGTATCCCACAGACTTCTGGATGTGTAAAATAGCTGCTACAAGCATCGACCTGGCTTTGATTTAACAAACTCCTGCAGGTTATTATGAAAAATTCCTGCTGAATTTATGTGCCCTACTTACGTTTCACAGGGCAAATTGGTTAGTTAATCTTTTCTTTTGCTTGGTTGTATTGGAGCTTGATCATTGTATAATATATTACATGTTTGGATTACAGGATGAAGCAAAAAACGTGGAAAATTTCAAACAAAATTTTTAAACCGGAATTCCGGTTCCGGTATGGTTTTTGCCCTTTGCCTGAACCGCAGCCGGAACACGATTTTCGCCGGAACCGGAATTCCGGTATCTCCCTGGTAATTATGTATAACGATGTCACTCTATGTTTTAACTCGTAAATCGCAAACTATGGTGAAACGGCTGGACTGTCCACAGTGGCGGAGATGGAGAGTGAGAGGAACCCGCTTCCCATGTCCAAATCACCCCATGTTCGTGAGATTTTCCCCAATGTCCGTCCCTCCACTCGGCCGAAACCCCATGTTCAACTAATTCCAAAAAATTTTTGACTGAAAATTTATGTTTTTTGTTTGCAAATGGTTTTTAAACATTAATTACCACTATATATAATGCTAAAATATCGTTTTTTAGCTTGAAAATACATTCACGTGAGTAAAACTGCATGAAACGATGGGAATATTTAGTATTTTTAAGCAAAAATTTTCCACGTACTCTTTTAATTTTCCCCCGAGAATGAACATGGGGCCCCAAAGTTCCCCCACCTTTCGGAGGGCTGTCAGGACAAATATGGTGCGAACGTGGTTTCATTTTTAAATTATCATTTTGTTTAATCACTTGTAACAGGCTGTGTTTAATGAATATATGCCACCCTAAAACCTCTTGAACCATGAATCCGTTGAAAATCCTAAAACCTCGTCGAACCTAAACCCATCGAAAACAACTTAAAGTCATGAAGTATATATATGTATTTGTGCTAGTGTGAAGATAACCAAACCATCGTATTCAACCTACTGGAACACCTATATATAGACAGACAATTCTAGATGACCTGTACGCAATACATAACCAAACTACTGAAGACATACTGTTTTCTGAAAATCAGGATCTTTGACCGTAAACCAAATCAAAATGTACGTAAAAGCATAAGATATTCGTCTTGAACTTCAGATAACAAATCATCGTGTTCAGCATACCGGAAAACCTATTTTATTGGAATCTCCGATCGTTCCGTTTCAAGCACTTAACCAGTTATGGTTGTGATAATTCCGAAATATGTAGATAACCTGAAAAAATTCATTGAGCGGAGCGAAGCGAAGCGTTTTCATTTTCTGTCTGAGATTAAAAAGGTCGATGTCCGTGCGTTCGTTATTTCGTTCGTCCGTTCGGTCCGATGAATCTCAAGATCCACTGAACTGATTTTAAAAAAAATTTTTTGTTAGAAAGCCTATGATGTCAGAGTGTGCACCTGATATTTGGGATTAAAAAATCTTGATGGTTAATTAGTAATTTGCTAATTAGTTAAGCTTATGCAGCTAAAATAGAGAATTTTGCAATATTTGTGTTATTTATTGAAATAGAATCGTTTCGATCAAACCATTATAGGGTTTTTTGGGTCGAAGAATTCAAATATATATAATATTTTTACCAATGATAAAGTCCTATGCCCTATGCAATGTAGTTATTTGAAGAACATAAATTTGAGTACATTCGTAATGCCACGGCCCAAGCTCCGCTCACAAATGTAGTTGCACTACCCACTAGTTTCAAAATTAGTTTAAAACCTTTGCGAAGCTCGAAAAAACTTTAAGTCCTACTTTTTTCCACACAACGATCAAATCGTTCGATCGTGCTGGGACCATAAAACAACTTCTGGCTTCTCTAACTCCGATAGAGGGCCGCCGTGGTAATCGGCTTCCTCATATACCAGATGTATATATTTTGGCGTCCCCCGGTTCATACCTTCAAGTACTTTTCTGTGCGACTGAAAATTAGTCAATTTTTTCCGGTGGAATAAAAACATACTAGTTTGTTTTTATTTTAGTTGAAAAATGCAAACGTATTGCAGGGTTGTAAACCGCTAAAATATCTTGCCTTTCCGGGTGAGCACAATCAATCGTTAAATTACGCTTAATGTTGCTGTATCATTAGTCAAGTTGCTTATAAAGAAACATTTTAACTAGTGTAAAGCAATACTAAATCATACATTAGTTCACACTGAAAAAAACTAGAAAAAATCAGAAATGCCTTGAAGAGCTTTGAAATTGGATTTTTTGCGTTCCTAGTTAACTGATAGCTCCAAATTATAAAACTGACTTCTCCGAATTGGCGGCCGTGCGGGCCCCTGACATTTTTCGATGTCTCTAGCAAAAACTGTAGTCCCTGGATCGTACCTTCTGGCAACATTATAGACTCCCCCTGTTCAAATAGTGCTTGGTAAAATTTTCTAATTCTCACGGTAAAAACAACCGTCCGTTGCCATAAAAATTAACTGAAATTTTTTCAAAAATCATTTGACGAAGTTAAAAATGCGTAAGCATATATAGTGTAAAAATTTTTAAACGTTAGCAGAAATGGCTTTTTAGTTTTTCTGAGGCCAGGCGATTTATTAACTATTTTACACTTTTTGTAAAAAAATAGTTCGAAAGTTGTTAGATTTCGAAGCCCCTATTTGGTGCCACCTGGCAAATCTGACAAGGTCCGATCTAAAAAGCTTTTTTTAAATTTTTCATCGTCTGCCAATTTGCGATATATTTATAATTTCTTCTATTTTTTGCAAATGTTACTTTGATTTTTGCCAATTTTCACTCAATGTTTGCCAAATGTTTCGCTCCCGTTCGGAGCGCGACATGAGGAGGGGTGCGGAGCCTGCAGTGGTGGTAGATTTGGCTTGAAGGGGTCAGTCTTTTAGGGGAATAATATCCCCTATCGACAGCTATGGCTGAAATCCTTGAAACCAGGGCTCCAGATCCTCTTTCCAAACCATCATTATATTATGTTTTGTTGATATCTCGAAACATACCTCTACGGATTCTTTGAAGTCAACATACTACAGCAATTCGAGTTTTTTTAATGTATGTTATAAATCGTATCCAATAGTAAATCAGTGTAAACTCAAATTCTAAAATATATATTAAATCCTTACCATTTGCGAACTCGTTCGATAGAATTAATAACCCGCCGCAAATCATCTTTCGCTCGGTTTCGTGCTTCAGCACGCATAGCGCGAGAAAACATTACCAATTCTTATCTCACTCTATTTTAATCACTATTTATGAACTAAATAATATCAAAACCGTTTCTATAATATTCGTACTTGGTTAGTAATAGCAAGAGTGCATTAGGGAAGAGTATGACACTGGCTGTTCAGGCTGATCATTACCAATGTCATTGTGATTCGTGAAAACGGCTGCAAAATATCTATTCAATATAGTGGCGCATTCCTTATCCGAACGTGTTAAAGATCTGTCTTCTACATATAGTGGACCAATGCTGTATTTAACAAGATTACGACTATTTATGTATGCCCACACGGATTTGGGATAACTTTTCGCGTTTTGAGCGAGTTTCCGCTTATAAGACCAAAGGGCATAACTGTATTCACGGGCAACTTCACGACTGCAAGCTTGATATCTGTCCCAATGAACGGCAGTCCATCGTCTGACGAGAGCCCGATATGCATTCTTTTGCCTAGCAGTAGCATCTCTTAAACGTCGAGTCATCCAGGGTCGTTGGTTATGCCGACGACGTTTCCGTAAAGGTACACACTCTGGGATGGCGTCAGTTATAGCTTTCTTGATTTGATTACAAAGACTTTCAACATTTGCAGACTGAATTCCAATGTTATTAAGTGCCGTCAGCAACATGTAGTTCATTTTGTTCCAGCCCGTCCTATAAAGGTTATAGCCGCTTGATGGATTCCTGTTTTGTGGTCGTTGAACATATACTGTTAGTTTGAAGTTCAATATAAAGTGATCACTGTTTCCAGCAGCAATATCATCAACCATGTCTTCTTCTGATGAGAAAATCAAATCAAGAAGAGCGTCCTTTCTAGTGCAAACATTGACTCGCTGTGTCAACATTGCGTCATTGACTGCATCCATAAAATCGTCGCATGTGTTGTGCCATACCCCATTTTCCCAATCAATATCGCCATAATTGAAGTCACCAAGTAAAACAATGTGAGATACGTTAAGTGATTTGCTATTAGAAATTGCTCGAAATAATGCCTTGTTTTGATCTTCGCTGATGTTCATTGATCGTTAGGCACAAATTAGTAGCAATCTGTCGTCACGACGAAAAGGGATATATGTGGCGACAATATCTTGATATTGAAATGTGTTGAAATCTATTGCGGACGTAGAGTCAAGCCAGTCTGCTACATATATTATAACGCCACCACCTGCACTACTAACTCTGTCGACACGGTACATAGTGTAGCCATCAAGACTACGTTCCGTATCAAAGGTGCCCAAGCGCCCCCACTACTCGCACACAGCAATGATATCAATGCGGTTATTCAACAAATACAGTTTTAAAAGACCCATTTTATTGCATATACTCCTAAAGAATATACAAGATAGTTGATTTGCCCGCACAGTAGAGTCTGTAGCAGGGTTGTTATTGCAATTACCTACAGCGTTACATGCTAGGTCGCGTTCAGCACTAACAAAATAACGGTAGACTGTCGGAACACTCAATGGCTTGCAACAACTTTTATCAAAATAACATACTGATGAATTAACAAACGTATTTACGGTATATACTATTAGAACTATTAACAAAAGATTTACAATGGATAATGCAAGATGAGTTTAACAATGATGAAGAACTATTACAAATTTCCAAATAACTGCTATGGTTGGAGTTTGGTGCGCTTGACGTAGTACAGTAACTAGGATATGAAGCCAAACTAAGACGTATTCAAAAAGAATCACGTCAGCGCTTAGCCCCTGATGACTATTATTGCGGTAAATGTAAAGGTTTCTGGAAGGAGGACAATGAAACGGTCTTGTTATTAAATGGGTCCAATGTGATAGATGTTTCTTATGGTTTCACCAAGCTTACGTAGGATTGGAGGATGACCCTCAGGAAGCCTTATGGTACTGCGGTCTTGTATAAAAATTTATACGACCCAAGAACATATTTTACAAGGATTAAAATATGGCCAAACTTATGGAGCCAGAACCGAATAAACATTGTGAACAATAATGATTGTATAATAAATAATTATGTAGAATTTCTGAATAACCCTAAAATCAAAAACTAAAAAAAATTTTCCATGATAATCAGAAAATAACCATAAAAACTAAAGAATCAAATAGTCTGAACATTGAATATAAGATTGGTATAATACTATATATTAACTCATTATGTAGTGGTGGTGTTGCGATTGGAATACGACAATGTGAAAGGAAATTATAGTACGGAAACGACAACGACCAACGATACGATCAATTGGAACCAACGAATCGACGAATAATCCAGCCGACCTAACGATTTTTGGAACAAAAACGATGGAAAATTCTCAAAGCATTGGAACGGTTCTATAACGGTAGAACCAAACAATTTTGAGTGAACGAAAAAACGATCAAAACAAATCGGTGATCAAAAACAAATACAAACGGTGATCAATTTGAACGTCAAAGAATAAACAGTGAGACCAGCTCTGAAAATACGAATAGCGGCAAAACCAAAATAATAACCAATGGAGCAAAACGATTCAAATATGGAAATAGTTCCGAAAAAGAACAAAACGCAGGAGGTGCAACCTGAGGGGCGGCAAGCCGTCCGGATGCAGTCCTTGAGGAAGCACAAATGCAAAAACTCATTACAGAACATGAACAGCAAATGCAACTTGGAGAGCCAGCAAGGCGTCCGGATGCAGTTCTCCAAGGAGGACAAACCAAAAATCCACACGACAATAGTGAGCAAATGGAAATAGATCCAAAGCTGCAAGAAGAAATTGAACGTCCTGAACAAGCACCCGATTACAATGAGGAAAACGATACATTCGATGGAAAACGTTAACAACCGCAAGTACCGAAAAGAACAAAGTACCAGAAATAACGTTGGAAGATGATGAACACATCGAACAATTAGAAAATAGCAAAACCAACAAGAACCAAAAGGAGGCAGCGAGCCATCCGGATGCACCCCATAACCTTGTTCTGAAATTACGAAGACCAGTATAATCGACCGAAAATATCGAAACCGTCAATCAATCAAACCAAGAAATAATTCAAAATTCAAACGGGGTAACAAAGTCAAACAAACGGAGACAAAAACTAGCTCAACCGGTCAGTATGGCGAAAGAAATTAACAATTATCGAAACCGAATTGGCAAACCGGTAACAACAATAAACCGGTAACGATTCAACCAAAAATGGAAGCGATCAAGTGGCAAAGGCACGGATATTATCGAACAACAAACATTAACGAAGAAACTGGCAAACAATGGCATCAAGAACAATAACGAAACAGAAGAAACCGGCGCATAAGAATCCTAACCATTAAATATAAACCGGTATATCAAAGATCAACACGAGCCATAAAGACCAAAACGATCGAATAAAGACCGAAGCGATTATCCAGATGTGTCAAAAGAAGATAAATAAAATAAAACCGAAAAAACCGTTACCAAAACTGTAAAATATAAAGGAAAAGTATTGTGTTGTATAACCGGTATATATAACCTGCGTATGTTGTCTAATCACTATTATTTTCAGGAAAATTTTTAGTTGGGGGTTCCCAAAATCCTAAGACATCCCCCATGCCAAATGAAGAAAGAAAAGATGATAAAATCAGGGCTGAAAATGACTGAGAAATAATAATTCGGGAAGGTATTGGGGGCTGCTAATAAGTTGGCAGAAGAAAAAGCGTCAGTGGAAGACGCAATGTCAAAAGAGGGGGTAAACGATTCGAAAGAAAAGAAAAAAGGTAAGAACAAAACCGGGGAATAAACAAATACGGCAGAGCTCAAGAAGCAAGGTTAAGGGCCTCGGTCCGTGGTGTTTAGGGCTTCACCACACAAAACGTCCTCCGAAAGCCTCTTGAGGGAACTGCCGTATTTATTTTAAGGAAGCATCACTGTAAGATGCTCAACCAACAAACCGGGATGTTAGGGGTTGACCAGGCTACCAGGGGGTTCCGGTCCAAACCCGTCCCAAAAACCCAAAAATTCCACAAAACGCGGGATGGATCTCTAAATTCTTTAATATACCCCTCCCTCCCTTCTTTGTGCGAGGTTTTGTTTTTCTTTTGTTTTTGCTTTTCTTCTTTGTTTTCGTGCTAATTTGCATAAATTAGCACTTGTTTTTCTTAATAGCTAACTTAATGTTAGCTTGGCTTTTCAGTTTCTGTTTAGTTGGATGCGAGCGTAGGTCTAGATAGGTAAGCTCGCGTAGTTAAATTTGTAAAAACTTTCAGGTACGACTTGAACTCGTTTACTGATACGAATTGCTTTAGTTTGTTTTCTGGTTTATAAAGTTTTATAATTGTTCATAGCTTACCTAGTCACTGCAGTCCCGAGTTTGAAACTACAACCCAAAGTTTCGGGAAGTCATAGGTAACGATTTACGAAGTGTTTTATTACTTACACGGTTCACGATTTATTGAGCCTCGATCCTGGTGGAGCGCAAACGTACTACGATTCTACTTGGATGATTTTATGGATTTTGTTGGAATGACTTATCGATTTCTCGCATTCAAAAATTAACGTTGAGCAACAATGTCACAAAACAAATGGGTACTTATTGTCTTATAAGCTTGTTATTCCTATTATTTTTCCCAAATAAAACCTGAGCTAGCACAAGCCTAACTTAACCATACCCGTATTGGAAATAACACGCGCCTAGCTGATCCGTCCAGCAGCGGGAACGTTAACATAAGGAAACTAATTAGCCTAATTCTAAGGAAAAGGATAAGGTAATCACATAAACGTACGAGTCGAACCATCCGGCGGCTACGTACCAACCCAAAAGGGAAAGTTATAGATATCAATTACTCAGGATCTATCAGGAACCGTCCGGCACTGGTAGCTCTAAGGAAACTAAATAGTGTAATTCTATGGCAGAGGTTAAGGTACTCAGATACACGTATGGAACGAACGGTCCGGCGATTTCGTACAAACCTCACATGAGGATTTAATCAATACATACCCTAATTACAAGTACTAAATAACTTACTCAGAATAGTGCGCTCAAAAGTGAGTCTGAGAGAAAGTATTTGGTACAAGGTTTAATCATAGAAATTGAGTGCTGTCAAGGTGCCTCTAGTTTTTAATCACGGAGCGTTGAGAATAATTGCAGTCCGAATATTAGCGTAGCGAAACTACGTAAGTATACTTTAAGTGGTCAAATTCTCGGAAGTCATAGACGAGGTGTCTAAACAGTGGCGTTACGCAGAACCGAACCGTATTACTATTTGTCGTACGATTTATTAACTTGGAGTGCAACTTCTAATTTCGACTGGTTTGACTTTATATCGAAATTCGTATCGAGAAATTCGATTAGCCACGCAGCAGCGCTATAAGGAACATTAATACGCTGACCAATAACTAGAGCCGACGAACAATCGATAATCCCTACCGGCATACTACTGGCCACGAGTACGAACTACACATCCTCGAGTGACGAATCCCGTCCCAATTTAATAATCCGATAGCCGCCATAACATATTATAGTCCACCCCTACCCCCCCCAATCAAAACCATACAAAATAACAAATACAAATCAGGAAGTGAATCCAACCGTAATACTCTTTGCGTAATAATAAAGTAAGTTTAACAAAACAGACGCCGCTACCTCTTCATCTGCTTCCGACCAACTAAGCTACAACACAAAAGCAAGCATACAACAGGTTAGCTAAGCAATTAATGCTAATTATGCAAATTAGCATTAATTGAAACAAAAGGAACGAAACAAAGTGTAGATTTATTTTTAGTAAAACCATGGTGGTTATCAGACAGCAAACTATTTGACAATAGAAAATGCGTTATTCTGTTTTTAATCAACTTTTCCATAACTCTACAAGCGACATTTGTGAGAGCAATAGGTCTGTAATTACTGGCAAAGAAACAGAAAAAACAACACCAAGAGGAGGGAAGAATATAATAACGAATTTAGTGACCAACCCTGGGTTTTAGGAATCTTTTGGGTTTTGGGGCGTGTTTGGCCCGGGATTCCCCTATAGCCTAGTGGATGCACAACACCAAAAGGTGTAACGCAGTCGCTAAAGATATCAGCAAATTAGCTAAGTATTATAATTAAACTTTATTTACCTATTTCCGTTACGATGAAATACGTTTAACATTGTCATAAACTATGCAAATTTGTTTAAAGTATTCTTTGATTTAGCACTTTCCGATAAATATCACGTGTACCTATTGCCGCATAAATACAATATTTATAACAGTGCATAATGATAATCGCGTGCTGACTTAGTTTTTCGTGTCTTGTTTTTGTAAGTGCGTTGTTATTCGTTTGCTGTTCAAGGACCAAAAGAAACTGAACAAAAGCTAGTATTTGTTGTTTGCGTTACGCTGTTGTATTCGAACAATCCGAGTTCTATTACTGGCGCCGGCACGTGTTAGTCAAGTATTGCACTATATCTGAGAGAGTTCCGAAATCTAATGGAAATTTGATGGCACTTCAACAAGGGGGCTTCGGCTCTAGGTGGAGATTAGCCGCCAACGCAGTGGTCGCCAGGGTGATAAATTATGAACTTATCAGCCTCGAAATCCGATTTTTTAAAAAACTTGCTTTTCCGCGTTCGCTGGGGCATTTTGCTGTAAAGGAATTGAGCCAATGTGGTGCCAATTTTTTCAGGGTACGAGCCACAACTTTGTGTGGGTCAAGACAAGACAAGGTTCTTCGTATGCCTAAAACATACAGGTTGTCAATAGATCACTAATTTTTTCAACGATAATAACCCTTTCCTGCGTGAATTATTGTCTATTTCGTGCAACGTAGAAAAATTTGCCGCGATCAAACTTGGGACGCCATTGCGCTATGTACGAGAGGTTTCTTGGTTCCTTAAAGAATTTCGCAATACGCTCCAACAACAACGCACGTGCAAACGCACGCAGCGAGCCAAACTCAGTTGCTGAGCGGCGTGTCGCAATGCAAACTGTCACAGACGTGTGACTAGTCGAGAAAGGGTTATTCATGGTCCTCGGTAATGAGGCGCCACATGTATTTCATTGTTTTGCTACTGCAATGGTAAACGTGCAAGGTACATCAACCCGCCTGGCTTTCTTTTAATTTAGTACCACTGCTATTATTTACCCCATATCCGTTTGCAAAGTTTTCGATTTCTAAATTTCGGTTCCCAAATTCCTGAATCCTAAATCCCAAATTGATGATGAACAAATTCTGGAATCCCAAATTAACGATTCCCATATTTCCGATTCTCAAATTGTAGATCTATATATTCACAAATTCTCAATATCTATATTCCCGGCTCCCAAAATCCCGATTCCATATTCTTGATTTCCAAATTTTCGATTCTTAAATTCCATACAAACTCGCAAACTTGCTATAATAACTCCACAATCCTCAAATTCCAATATCCAAAATTGCTGATTTTCGCATTCCCGATTCCCAAATTCCTAATTCCATAATTCCTGATTCCCAATTTCTCCCAATTACATATACCCCAATTCTCGATTTTCAAGCAAACTCTTAAATCCGCTGTTCCTAAATTCCTGATTCCCCAATTCCCAGTTCGCAATTTCTGGAATACAAAATTCCAGATTACAACATAATGCAGGTTTCACAGAATATTAGTGAGTGCAAAAAGTGGGCAGTTTTTTCTTTAACAGCCGTTTGCAAGAAACCAAATCTCTAATGGGCGGTTATATGATATTTTAGCTTCTCGCAAACGACTGCGAGAGATTTTTGTCTTTATTTACTGCTTGTTTGATATTTAAATCTCTAGCTGTAAGAGACTTGTGTCTTATACAAGGTACCAATGTTACTACGTAAACATGTAAAATGCATATGTTTATTTGTGTAAAATTTCAAGGTTCAAAATTTAAGTTAATTGTCACTATGTAACAGCCCGAGATTTTCAAGGGATATCTAAATCAGGAACAATATCTAAAACCCAGGGATGAATTCCTAATACAACAAATTCCTAACTCAATGGGCGATCGGACACTGGTGGAGCGTGATTGTTGATTGTTATGAAATAAAGCTGTATTACCATATGTTGAATCATTACGTTCCACCTGCCAGACATGCGTGAGCATGATCACTTTCGCATGGGAAGAAACCAACTGGCCAACTTGACTCGTGAGTATCCGGTCGGCGCGAAACAGATCTCCAGGATGATATGTGTAATATTTTGTAACTGAACATTGTTAAGCAAGGGTTGCGTACCAGGATAGACCTAGGACAATGGGCGAAATTACCGCGATTTTACCTTTGGCTTCACTGATTCGGTGCCCTAAGGCCGATCCCGGTTATATTAAGTGACATGATAATAATAATATTGTTGATAATAATTGGTGTATTATAAAAAGGTATTTGGTACTGCATGTCAGGATGGGTCGGTACATTATGCAGAACTCTCACCATAATTTAAATCCGGAAATTTTCGTGGCAATTCGACTCTCGGAGACCTATCCTGGCATGCAGCAGTTATATTATAATGGACTCGTAACGTGGAACTCGAATTGAAAGGTGATGCAAAATTAACAAAGGAAAATTCAACTTTTCCATAGGTGTTTCAGAGGCAAACTCTACTGTTTTCTGATACTTCCCGCTAAGTAGAATCGCTATATTCTTGTTGTGGTCCCCTAAGGTTCCAAAATTACGCGTTCGGGTCAGCCCGCCCCGCACCCGTGAAAACTCAGGCACCCTTAACCTGGCGTTTAAACACTCAAATTTCAAAGTCTCGAATCTCCATTTCAATATGCCTCACGATGCAAGTTAATTAAAACGCTTTAGTTTGGCCACGCTATAGTGATTGTTTTAAGCCTTGGTGCTGCAAATGACCACGGACCAGGGCGCGAAATGGTAATGCCCGGTGAAGCGCCACATCAAAATACAAGAGTTGGAGTCGACTGCGACGTGTTAATCTAGTCTAAGTTCAACCCAATTCACCCGAGACCGCGCCCCATAGTCGAGCTAGTCCCCTGAGGAGATCTATAACCAAAACGTCTCTCCAAACTTAAGCAAAATTATTAGGCGCGGACTCCCACACCATGTAGACGCGGTAGGGTCCTCGTCGGAACGATTTATTTTCATGTTAAAAGCATAGGGCTAAAATTATAAGAACCCAAGCAACGTCGCCCTAAACTAGGGAGACGTGGCATTGTTTTCCAGCTTTTGGTAAGACCACTCGCTTCGCCTCCTGCCCCGACGCAGAATACTTTTCGATTATATTTAGTGAACCAGTACACCGTGATCGTAGAGTATCCACAGGTGACTCCAACGTCTGTGAAACGAATCTAACCTGAAAGAGCGTGGAGAGCTCAAGCATGGGTTAAATATAGGTGACCGACCACGTGTTTTGCAAGAGCAGTCTATCAATGACCAGAGAGAGAGAGAGAAAAGGCTCAATAACGTGTTGTCCAAAGGGGAAAAAAATTCAGGGTACGGATGGCGGTTTTTCATATCCCACGTAGCAGAGCGGTACTGGCATGAATTCACATAGGCGTTGTATGCATAGTGGGTACCCTGCGACGTACCCTCAATCAAATCGATGTATGAATGTAGCGTTCTATAAATGTGTATGCATATTCAAGTGTGTATTTGATGGTTTTCAATTAATAAATTGTTAGGGTGTTAAATCTTGCTTAGGCGATACGTTTTATTTCTTAGACAACTTTAAAAGCTCCCAAGGTATAAACAAAATCCAAATTTTAGGCATAGGAATAAAACAACACCGCAATCCTTCAGGCAGTACCCGATGGGTAACCTAACTAACTAGCAGCCGACTTGGCACGTGGGGGGCGATAGGTAGGGTTCTGCCCTCGGTCTCAATCAAATTACATAGATCGGTTTAGGGTCCTGGCATCAGCCCCTAAAGTCGCACTTTGTAACCAAAGACCGCGTTTAGGCAAATCGAAGGCACTATCAGACTCAGGTTCACTTGAACTAAACTAAATCAGGAATTTTCACCATTGGGAATGGTGGAAAAATGAGGGAAAGGCGGGTCAGCCTAAATACCTGTGAGCAGGCGTAGGGGTTGACCCTCCCTCAGGGGGACCTTCATGCTACTAGATACGTGGGCCATTATAGAGGC